>JAOEHI010000021.1:1907158-1921527 GCA_025447815.1 Percopsis transmontana
CCCCCCCCCCCCCCCCCCCCCCCCCCCCCCCCCCCCCCCCCCCCCCCCCCCCCCCCCCCCCCCCCCCCCCCGTCTTTAACATTATTTTTTTTCCAGTAGAATGCACCTGGCAGACCTCACTTTCTCCCAGCTTTTAAAACTTCGATGGTATTTCCATGGTTACTGCTGGCCGTGCTCAAGCTGTTTGAAACCAGGCTAACACTGGACCCAGTGGATGGCCTTGAAACACACAACAACAGCAATGTAAATGTCCGGGTGTAGCAAATGGTAATCGTGGTCAGGAGTAGCTCTCCACCCCACATTTAATTTGACTTTGATGAGCATAATCAGGCAGCCATCAAGGCGACTGCACTGAGATAATCTGAGAGGTCTTTACACTAGGAATGAGTATAGCACAAACATGGCGTCAGAGGACAAATCTAAGATAACCTTTTCTCTCTTTCCCCTCTCTCTCTCTCTCTCTCTCTCTCACTCTCACACCCCCTCCCAACTGCGTGGCTCAAGGGGAAGAGGAATAAGCCCGGATTGGAGGCTGCAGACACTCCAGACTCTTCTCGTGGGCGAGGCGAGAAGAAAGCCATCAAGTAGGTGCCTGGTAATTGGCTAAGCTAAAAGCAGTCCACAGATAATTGGCCGCAGTTGGTTTCTGTCTCGAAAGGTATAATAGACAAATTAAAATGCAAAATTAGTCCCGTTCTTTTGATCTGGATCTCCACAAGAGCAGGTACAAGGAGATATTAAGTGATATGTCTGCCATTTAATTAGCATAGATTGATTTTGCATTATCTCGCCTGTGCCAGAAACTTTTTTTTGGCTAGGGAAGTCTATTGCTGCTATCTGTGGAACACTTTATTATCTCTGACTTGTAAGATAGGAAGTGTCCCTATAAGTGCCTTCAGCCAAGTCTCTGTACAGCTTATTACGATGGTTATTTAGGTAAAGACCCAGACAGTGTTAGGGAAATGTGTTTTACGGAAAGGTTTTAATTTCATTGCAAAATGTTTGGTATTTAAATCTAACAATTCTTACAGGACCTGCTTAAAAACAGAGTTATTTTAATTCTCAACGAAAAGACGCTAAATAGGTTAGGTATAAAATTTCAGCTTTCTAATGATAAGTATTTCAGGAGAAGCCTCAATTAACCCATTCACCTTTACCTTTTATAGCCAGCTGCGATTCAGTTATTCTGTATAAATGTGTTTACAAGTCACTTGAAAATGTCTTCATGGAAGCTGGGCCGTACCTGAAGGGTGGGCTGTGTGGAAGTTGTGTTGACCTGTTTCCCAAGGACTCTTGGTTTTGCATTTTCTCCTCCACTGCCTCCAGAAACATTGGTGTGGTGTATTTTCATCCTTTCAGCTTCAACTCTCCTCTCTGTTTGCTGGCTTCATCTGCGACTCTGTCCCTGCGCTGTATACTGCTAGCTCTGACCACTGCTGTGTGACTTGTGTGACATTACTGATTCACCTTTTCCTTCTCTAACTCTGCTGTGTCTACTGGTTGACCTCTTTGCCTCGTGTCTTACGCTGCCATACTGTCTGAGGGGATGAGCACCGCACTACTTCTTTGTGTTATTTTGAACGTGTCTCAGATGGATTAATGCAACCGTGTGCTTGGTCTGTTCATTAGAATATAACATTCTCTCTTTTCTATTTCCCTGCTCTGTTTTATCTTATGCTACAGCATGTTGCTTTATGAACCGCATTTGTTGATGCATTTTTCCCAGGCGGCACTTTTTTATTTTCATATTTTTGAATGAGCATCTGAGTGCCACATTCAGGCGTATGAAGTGCTCCGGGGCTGCTGGTGATGGTTGGTTGGTGCTGAGGGCTGTCCATAGTTGTGTTGCTCTGACCTGTCTCTCTCTTTGGCCACAGCGATCTAGACAGAGACTTTTGGAATAACAATGACAGCAGCACAGTGCAGCAGAGGTGGAGCTCCTATCCGCCCAAGGAGTTCGTACTAAACATTTCTCCCTATGCCCCATATGGAGATCCACGCCTCACGCTCAAGTGAGTCTTGGTCCAAGGCTGGTAAGAGACCTCCTCTGAGTAGGGCTGGAATGAGGCAGAGGCACCATGGCTACTTTTCTCCCCGTCCACATGCCCCTCCCTTCACACCCTAGCTCTCCATTCAACGCCAAGACAGCGTATTGTCAGTATAGTGTGCAGGGATTTACTCCAGAGAAAATATCTTTATGTAAACAAAAGGTACAATGGACACTTGTACAGTGTCGGTGTCTTACAATCACATAACATCAATAGCCGCAGGAACAATGCCGCTAATGTATATACACTGGCCACTAATGGCTACCCATGACAACCCATAATCTGTGTGGAGCAGCAAAGCCCTCTTAAGCCCCAGGCTCATTTCACTCATACTGTCCAGTGCGACTCGCCTTTTAATGGCCATCGAGGCGTGTGTTTAGATTCCTCCCATTCACTACAGCCCTGCTCGTCCAACTAACTCCTAACCTCTAACCTATCACCTCTTTCCCATGGGCTGTAACCATGGAGACGGACAACCCTCGTAGCTTCCCTTTTTCCGAAACGACGTGTAAACATTAACCTGTCATCTTTGTGATCTATCTGTCCCTGTCCGTCCCCTCTGTGTGTTTGTGGAGGGTTGACCGTTATTCTGCTGTAGGTTCTAGTGTGGTGCCAGTGTTCACCTGTGTTTTACAGTCTTCATGTGTGGCTTCCCCCCAAACCCCATTAACCTGCTCCTGTATATTACTGGTTGTACACCCTGTTAATGATGTGTCACTTAAACTACTATAGTCATACAGTATCATAGGCAAAGACATTTTACCTGCTGCAATGAATGTATAACGTTTTCATCAGCTCTCTGAAAAGGACCAACGCAGGGATATACTCATGTCCCTCCGAGGATTGAGCCGCTAGCAGACGTCTGTCTGATGAGCGGTCTAATAACCTTGAATAGAACCAGCTATTAAGGAGCATGTGTTGGGTTAAATGGTGGATGGAGGCAGCAGTGGACTCAGAGGGCAGTGGACATATCGACTATAGTCAGAAAACTCCTGCCTCATTCTGACAACTGCTGCTCTCCAGAATGCTACAGGACATCAGAGCGTTTTAGATTGTGATTTACAGTTCCTGAATCATGTTTTGAAATACATTCTGACCTCTCAGTAGGGAAAAAAGCCATAAAGACAACATGACAGTGATAAACCTAATTTTATTTAATGTCAGCCGTTGAATCCCCCATAGTGAGCAAAATGAAATCTTTGGGCTTCATTTATCTAACAGGTTAACTACTCTGCATGTTCAATAACCATATTAAAGGATTTTTCTTTTTATATTTTTCCAATATATTCAAATGACTTTAGTGATTTGACATGCTTCATTACCCCTTGACGCATGGCTTCACTGCTTTTAAATCTGACAATGTGTTTGAAAGTAAAAACTATCAGTAGACGCGATGGTCGCAGTAGTAAAAAACATTCTTCATGATATACGGCCTTATTTTAACGCAGCCTTTTGCCGTATATTTTGAGCGAAGCCAGTGGTCTTTTTTTAGTTGGCTGGATAAATGAGGCCCATGACTCTGTCTCTGACTGTCGCTCCAGCGGTGTCATCCCTGCTCTTGTAGTGATTGATGTCTTATCCACGTGTCGAGACGGGTCAATTGGTCAGGATTATACGTGAAAGGAAAGTGACCTTAAGGGGGAGGACACGCCGGCGCGTTCCCCCCTACGCCGGCGCGTACAAACTCCTCTCTCTACGCCTCATTTCTTGTGTCTTTTCCCTTCCGGAGATGTCTGATGCATGCGTTCTGATGTGTGCATGGCATATTAATGGAATCGCTGATGTCACCAGAGGGCACTGCTGTGCTTCGTTTTTGATCGGCATCGCTGTCAATGTGGAATTGTCACTGAAAAATCCCCCAACCTGTTTTGAAAGGAATTCACACCGCAATACACAAATATGCAAACGAGTTCATTTTGTGGACATATTGTACCGTTTTGTAATACACAAATCTCTGATGGGTTTCCGTACCGTTCTTGAACATGTCATTGCTACAAGGTGCCAATGGGGTGGAAGTAGGTCAAGTGATCCATTAAGAGGCCTTTTCCTTTGCTGTACGACAGCCCAATACAGTATACTGTTTTACTGAATGACGTGTTTTACTGAATGACACCTTGGAGCACTTTTTTGAATGTGTCTTCTCTTTGCTTTACAACACGAGGGCTACTTCCCTTCCGCCGATGCTGTTGCTATATGCTACGTGATAGCGTCTTGGCTAAGCTAAGTGAATGAGGCAGAGAGAGTTAAGTGAATAGCAGCAGCGCTGGCCGGTGCTGCCATAGTGACCACTGGTGGCTCTCGTAGCGATGCTCCGGCTCTGGGACAGTGACTCCTCATCCTCCGCCCCGGTCTTCCACCCTCCACAGGCTCCCAGTGAAATTCCCCTCCCCTCCCCCATCCCCTCCTCCCACTTCCTCATTTCCTCCGCACTGGACTCCAGAACCTCTCCATCCACCCACCTGTCTCCTGGCCTGGAAAACTAGACCCCCCACTTCAGAGCACACGTCTGATCTGCTTCACCTCCTTAAAGCCATGTGAATGCTCAACCTCTTTTCCTCTGTGTGTGTGTGTGTGTGTCTCTCCCTCTCCTGTCCCCCTCCTGTCCCTTTCTCCTCCTCCCACCTGGACTGTGGGCTCCCCACCCTCTGTACGCTGTGATGTCCACCCATCTTGTCTCTTTCTCTCTCTTTCTCTCCCTCTCGCTCTCTCCCTTAGCGGGGCCGTGTCAGGGGGGTTGAAGGGGGCAGCGGGTGGGCGCGGGGATGATGGGGGGGTTCCTTGTCGCAGCGACAGCGTGATGGCGGGGGGAGTCAAGCCCGGGAAGTGGCAGACGGTCCAGAGCCACATGCAGACGGGAGGACTAAGGCCAACCAAGTGAGTTCAGACCTGCGAACAGTTTACTTGCTGTCCGTCCGAAACCTGTCATTTAGTTTATCGACTCATATTAAATGATCTCGTGTAAAATTCCATCTAGTTGTTTAGTGGGTCAATTTCCAAACATAGCACACCCTGCAGCAGCTATGATTATTTACATCTGTTACGCTGGATAATTCTTTAGCTAACCACTGCTCACTCTGTTAGCTATCGCTCTGCAAAGTTTAGCGTAGCCTTAGTGTAACACATTCTGTTCACTTCTCACCTTAGTAAAACAGTTTAAATTTTACACAATTAACCTTTAACTTTCATTCGTGATTTTTTTTTTACCTATTCCAACTGCTATTTTCAGCTATGGCTAGGTGTGAGCAGTCGTTTGTGGGTCAGGGAAACAGGCGGGTGGGTTATATGGAGCAGGGCGGAAAGCAAAAAGGTGTCAAGGTGAGTTGTGTGGGCACAGGATAATTTGTGATGACTGGAAGAATGTGTTGAAAATTCGATGTAAACACTACCTGCCCACAGCCTGCCCACTGCAACAACATCTTCATGTCCATGGTCAGTGGTTATCAAACTGTCTGACCTGACCTGAAAAAAGTGTACGCAAGTAGCATCATAACATAACATACGTAAGTAGCAGCATAACATAACATAACATAACATAACATAACATAACATAACATAACATAACATGAAAATACAGAATAAATAAGAACTAACAATATTATGGGGGGGAATATAGCATATACTGTTTTATATTTTATTAGGAATACTGTAATCAAGACTCACTTTCGAATCTCGCAAAAAAAGCATCTTAAGATCCCAGGAGAGGGGTTGGGGGGTGGGGCTGTTCTCCCAACCTACAGTTTGAGAGCCACTACGCTAGGATGGTGCAACTAAACCATAATTCAATACAGAAACACTCACACACTCAGTACTTGTGTTCTGGACGAAATAACGCATCACAAACGAGCTTCTCTATCTTCCCATTAGCTCGCTAGCCCCGAGAAGGCACGCTGGTCACTAATTGCTCCTACATGTGCCCCTCCTCTCCTGTCAGCGTATTGGATGACGTACTCAAGTGCCAGAGTTTTGTAAATGAGGCAGTTAATTTTCAGTTCTTCTCTCTTTTTTGCACCTTCCTTTTGCACCTCGTTTCTGTGATTCCCACCCCTCTCCCACACACATTCACTCCCATCACTATCTTGCACCTCCTTTTCCTTCTCCTCTCATCTTTCTCTTTGCCCCCTGTCTATAATTGGATTCTATTTTCAGACTGCTATAAGTGTCTGTGTCTCTTGTGTTTGTGTCTCGCACCCCATTTTCTCTCTGTCTCTCTTCTGCCACCACCCTCTGCCTCCTCCCTATCTCTCCCATCTCTCTATATGCCCCCCCACACCTCTTCCCATCTTTTGTTTGCCCCCCAAAATGGTTTCATTTTGGTGTAACCTTGCTTTTCCCTTTTTTTATCCCTATTAGGATACTTAAGTAAGATTGATAGCAGACTCTAAGCCTTGTGTAAAATAGCATTAGGTGAAGTAATGCACAGCAGAGCAAGTGGCACCTAAGTGATGGGAATAGCTCTCTCATGACCTGATTCTGGTAGCTCTGAGAGAGAAGGGTATATTTAGAGAGTTGGTGAAATGTCAACAGAGCAAACACGGGAGTGTGTGAAACTAGCCGAGAAATAGATTTCTAGACAGCGTGTCTGTGCGTTTGCGTCTTGTTTTTTTAATTTGATGGGAGTTGTGGAACGTCAAAGATAAAGCTAAATGAAGAGTATATTTATCAAGGGGAGGAGTGGAAAATGAGCTGTTGAGAGAAAGAGAGAGAGAGCGAGAGAGGGGGGAGAGAGGGAGGGAGGGAGGGAGGGATGGATGGAGGGATGCTGTCAGTGTCGGTTGGCTGGCGGAAGTCTCTTGGGGCAGAGCATGTATTTAAAAGAGGAAAAAGACTGATGTACAGATGGGAAAAAAGTTATGCGAGCAGTGGCAAGCAATGGGGATTTCTCACCAGGCGAAAAAACCGGCTGCGGGCAGCAAAACGCCAAGCCACGTGCCCAGACACGCCCGCGCCGCGCACGGCCGCTCCACGCCCACACGCACCGCGCACACCCACCCGCTGTCGCACGTGCGCGCCACACCCGCACGCACGGCTCGAGCCCGCGGCACCTCGGGGGCGCCCAAGGCGCGCGCACGCCTGGCTCAGCCGGCGCCCTGCCGCCCAGAGCCGGCACACAGCCACGCGGGCTGCACCGTCTACTGCTACCTCTGCTACTGCTGTTACTGCTGCTGCCTCATGCTGCTGTCTCTCTCTCTCCTCCTCCTCCTCTCCCCCCCTCCCCCGGACCCCTCCACACCCTCCTCCGCCTCCCCCCGCCCCGACGCCAACCTGACCTCCGCCTGCCCGGCACCACCTCCCTCCCCTCCCTCCTCCTCCCCCGCCCCGCCCTCCCCTCGCTCCCATCATTCCCCTGGTCCTCCTCCCCTGACCCCTGACCCATGGTACGCCGTCTACTGCCCCATCCTCTGCCGCCCGCGCCCTCCCCGCGCCGCCCGCTCTCTGCCCGCCCTGCTCCTCTGCCCTCCCCCCAGCTTCGGGGACGTGCCGCTGTGCTCCGCGTCCCCCCTGGAGCGCGTCCCGCCCGGGCTGGCCCGCCCCCGCACGCTGCTGCGGCAGCAAAGCCTCCAGCAGCCCCTCGTCCTCCCCCCGGCCCCGGGCCTGGGCCAGCCCCCCACCACCTCCCAGAGCCTGGGGCAGCTCAACACAGCGCCGGGCCAGCCCGGAGGCGCTGGGGGAGGAGGAGGAGGAGGAGGAGGAGCGGGCGGGGGGGGCACGAGGGGGGGTCCCCGCAGCGTGCAGGGCAGTCCGGCCTCTCGCAACAGAGGAGGCAGCGCGGGAGGGCGCCACACGCGCGCCAGTCCCGGGAGCTTGGACTACATGATGGGCCAGATCCGAAACCGCGGCCTGGACGTCAAGTCCTTCCTGTGAGTCTCTCTCTCTCTCTCTCTCTTCCCGTCTGTCTTTCTGGACTCTGTGTGCTGTCTCTCTGTGTGGCCCTGTCCTACGTGCCCTGGTGGACAATACTACACTTGTGGTCTTGTGGTCTTGTGTGACTCTGCTGTGTTTTAGCTGTTACTATAACATACTGTACGAGCTTCATGAGTCTTACCTGCTTACTGCTGTTTTTATTTCTGTTGTTGTGGTTGTTCTGTGTACACCTGAAACCCAGGGAAGGGTATATTACTAATATGTTGTTCTAAAAGAAAGTGTGCGTGTGCTTCCATGTGAGCATGGTTCTATTTATGTGTGTGTGCATGCCTTTGTGTGTGTGTGTGTGTGTGTGTGGGGTTGGGTGTGGTTGGATGTCAGGGGCTTGCTTGATCCTGAACATTAAGTTAAAGCATACAGGGAATTTAGCGTTGTGCATTCTTGAATAAGTGAATGTTCTATTATAGTTTAAGAGACGTGTTTGTCCGTGCCAACTCTGATTATGCAAATGAAGGATGATGACACCGATGCTTTATGAAGAGGCAAAAGGGGTAAACTGGTGTCCTATTTAAAATCTGTAATAAATGTAAATATGGTTGGAGATGAGTGGTTGTCTTTCAACCCTAAACCACGTGAGTGGGTAGGAGATTACCATACACCAGCCATTACATGGTAATACATTCAACATCACATGCTAATATTAATGAGATTACATTATGTTGATTGGATCTTTTTGTTTGTGAGTGAGCACATGTTTGCTTGATATATTTAATGATCTTTTTACGTCTCTATCGAAATTGAATTTTTAATGGATGAACGCATCATTAGTGATAGTACTTTTTCATTCTGTTCACACGTACACAATGCTCTATTAGCTATACGATACAAATAGGTTCCTCCATTTTGAACATCATACAATGTGTCTAAGAATGCATTGTTTCTCTATAGACTTAATGTCATATTGATGAAAAATTGTGAGCAAAGATACAACATGTTGTGTCCTATTTTTCGATTCCATTCTGTGATAAATTGTTCAATGTTTACACTGTATGCTCTGCTAAATAGTAACATCTGTTTAGATGGCAGCTAGCCTCCTGCTGCAACTGTTTTTCACAGGACTGAACTAGTTTTCACAATATTCATGAGACTGTGTCATGAAAAGTCATGCTATATTTCATATTTACACCGTCCAACTCACGCTGCACAATGTTTCAGTGATACTGAACCAACCTTTGGAATGACCTCTAAACCTACACATTTAGAGAAGAGAAAGAGCTAGATAATTTCTTGCTAACAGATAACTAGTGAGCCTCCCTACCTTTGTGTCAGCGAGTGTGTATATCACACAGTCTTGGTGTCACAGTGCAGGATTAGAAGGGTTAAGCAACTGTGTGTGGATTTGTGTTAACCCCGAAGCATTGATCTTCTGTCCACAGCACCATTACTTCTACAATAAATTGTTACTGCAGGCCAAAAGAGCTGGGGTGAAGGGTCAGAGGCAGAGATGTGGAAAGACACAGCCATACATGCTTAATGCCCTACCGACTCCTTTTTCCACAATAGCTTTTTAGAGATAGCAAAAAAGCATTTGACTAGACCTGCGGTGAACACATACAAACCATTAATATGTAAAATTGTTGTAGCCAAGTAAGATGTATGGCTAAAAGATTATCGAGTATATTACTCATAATTGTAACTTCGGCACCCATTGAGCTCATTGTTGTTTTATTCCCTCTCTTGTAATGGCAACATGGATGATGATTGATGCCAGAGATACGTAGTGATAGACAGAACCCATTGATCAAGACAGTCACTTCAATCTTGGCTTGAATCCCCAATGGGTGCATCATTGCTCACTGGCTCTGAGCTGTGCGGAGATGTCGCTGACACAGATATGTGGCCTTGGATACCGTTTGACCAAATGAATCCCGTGGGGCATTGGTCTTTAAGGGTTTAGGCTTGAAATCAATGTTTTATGTAGCTGTTGTTAATGGCCTTTCACTATTTCTCCACTGTCGCCCAAGTGTTAGTTGCTTTGCCAATATTCTTAGGTGTAAATGCCCATGTTTAACTGGTGATGAGAGTAGAGGACCCAATAACTATTATGCTTAACCCTCATATTACCAACATATTTCACATACATGGACTACCAACTAGGGTCCGTTTGAAATCTAAAAAGAAATACTAAAACACAAATGAAAATTTACAGTAGTCTTTTTATATTGAATATATTTATTCAATAAAAATTGCAACATTAATCCTAAATTTCAATCTTCATATCTATGAGTATTTAAAAGCTAATTTACCATATTTTGATGTTGGTATCATTTTCACAAAGTAGTAAACATTGTCATATTTTTATGTTGAAACCAACTGGGTTTACCCCAGTATGGAATAAAACCACTGTCATGGAAACTCAAAACAACTAGGTCTGTGTGACCCCATATAAAAATGAAGGTTAAATAAATGTATGTTTGTTTTTAAATCTGTAATGTAAAAGAATGCTCCACTCCCAACAGGCTACAGGGAGCCTGTCACAGGAGGAGCAGATGTTTGCTCTCTGCCTGTCTGTGTCCTCTGAGCAGAGGCAAGAGCTTTCAAAAGTACAGTTTCCCAGCTGTTCGTTGGATGTCCTCAGCAGAAAGTGCATGGCAGGCTACTTTACATTCATTATTTTATAATTTTGTACTATAGAACATCAGAAATGTCATGTCACCTTTGGGTTCACACATTAAGTATGGTGGTTCTGACTTTGATCATCTGAGGAAAAACAATATTTACTAGGGTCATAAACAGTACATAAGAAACGGAATGACTGTCTCCATACCCCTGCTTTGGTGTGCGATACTTTAAATTACGGCCCACCTCAAACTTGATCGCAACAAATAGAGCAACAGAGATCATTGAACAAGGCGTAGTGACATTAGAAAGCCTAATTAAAGATGGAATGCGCAGAGTGGAGATGGGTTTTGCTACACCCGAGCAACATTATCTAAATGGTGCTGTATTGTACTCTAGGTTTAAGATTATGAAGCCAAAGGGACTGTGTGACTGAGAGGAGGGGGGGGGGGGGATAAGGAGGTGGAGAGCTGGCAGTTGAGAATGAGAATGGGGAGCCGGGTTTTGGTGAGGTTTGGTGTGACTGAAGATGCGAGCGAGTGCCACACACACAGAGAGAGAGAGAGAGAGAGAGAGAGAGAGAGAGAGAGAGAGAGAGTAGTGACCCAGAAAGTGGTGACATACACCAGGCACCTCAAGACACCGTGACACTCAAATAGAAACAATTAGTCCAGATTTTCATAATGAGGCTTAATTAAATCTTAACTCAGGAGAAGGTGAAGTCCAGTGGGAAAGCACACGGCCGATATTAAATAGCCAGATAAATGACTGACTTATTGTCTGTTTGTGTGTATGTATGCGTGTTTGTCTGTGTTGACATGCCTGATGTGCAAGCTGTTGAAAATCCCATTAATTTCCAGTCATTAATAATCATCATATCCACCAATTGCAATCCTACTAATGCCGATATGCCGATATTTAAGTACAGTCTGCACCTGTTGTCACCAGGCCGTAATTATAACCATTACCTTAATATTGACTTGGCATTTCAGCCAGTTAGTCCGTATATCCTTCCCTGGACCAAGATGTCTGATGTTTTCCTCCTCTTGAGCGTTTTAGCGTTTTATGCTCTCATTGTTGCAGCTTTTCTTTTTTAATCTTGCTGTCATCTTATAAACATCTCTACATATGACCTCTCCTTTCTCTGCCCCTGTGACGCACCTTCTGACTGTCCTGGCGCCCCTTTATCATCCACTTCTCTCTCCCTTCTATTTGTCTTTTTTTCCCCTTTTTCTCGTCTCTCTCCCTATCTCTGTTTCTGCGGGCATGCGTGTGCGTGTGCGTGTGTGTGTGCGTGCGTGTGTGTGGTGTTTCCCGGGGAGCCAGAGAAGGGAAGATGGTGGTGCTGTCTCTGGCCATTGGTTTGGCCGAGCAAGACGACTTTGCCAATATCCCCGACCTGCAGGAAACGGCGCAGGCCGCACCAGCCAATCAGGAGCCCCCCGCTGACAAGAGGTACCAAACAAAGTGTGAGAGCGCCCCCCCCCCGCTATGTGATGGAGGTATGAGTGCGCGGGTGAAAGGATGGGTGGTTCTGGGGTGGGTCCGAGGTGGGTCTGGGTGCCGGACCGAAGCGGATCGTGGTTTTAGCATTGGGGTTGCAGCAGAGGAGCTTTAGTGGATGTAGATGAAGCAACGGTGTGACATGATATGCAATACTATAGGGATGCAACACCCATAGCTGGGCACAGGTAGTCGAGCTAAAAAAGGAATGAAAAAATCTAATCATATAGCTGCATTGCTTGGAATGAGAAGGAAGGAATACAAGCATTTTGGGCGCCAGCCCATAATAAGCAAATAAATCACTACAGCGAGATTTCTACCGGCACCGCTGGTGCGTCTCTAGTCCTGTTGGCTGTTTTATTGGATAAATGCCAACCAGCAATTGTGTTTCATGTCCTGGTCCTTTTCCTCGAACCATGCTAATTATCGGCCATTCTGCGGTGATATTCACGTCGACCAATATCATCTCTGTGTGTGTTTGTCTTCCAGGGACCTCCCACCAAGTATTGCTTGTATTTTCTTTGTATTGTCATGCCTGTTTTCTCATCCCCTCATACACACTCATTCATTCATTCTTTTCTCTCGTCCCTTTCCCCTACTCATTACCTGTTTTTTTGTAATCCCTCTGCTCATTAGCTCCTTACCATCACGCCGTGCTGTCCTGAGAGTGCTGTTTCTGTAGTAGCACCAGGGGCCGTGAGAGCCTTCTCATTATCCCACAACATGTTAGTCACTTACATAAACATCCTGCTAAAAATAAACCCAGCCACCTTGCACACCACCAAGACAAACCTGAATATTTCTACACTTCTATAAAGATGCGCCCGCTCTCATCTCTCCAGCATAAAAAGGATCATTCTTATATTCTCTTGGTGAAGAAAAAGAAGGGATTATGTTTGTATTACTCAGGCCTAACAAATAAGTACAATGGCTGCCATGTGGGTGAAAAATAAAACCCTGATACAAACTGCAGTGTGCTTGTTTACTGTTCATTTCAGCTGTGGGGGCTGGTTTTGATTATTTCCCTGCTTGTGTTTCACCAAAGCCAGCCTATATGCATGTATTTAGAGGAACTGGAGCCTGCAGCGACACACTTGATTTCCCCTGCAGCCCAATTAGGTCATTTCAATCTTACTTTGATTCCATGACAAATTGGAGACACTTTGGCAATACATAATATGACACACGTGTTAAAATGAAATGGTGGAGTGAGGGTCAACAATTTCTGATATACTTGTCACACCAATTAATTTTAATGCAGAAGTATTTCATCAATTTGACGCATGATTTATAACTTGCCTATCGCAAATGGTTACAGTTTTCTTTATCTGTTCTGCTCAGATTATAATGTTAACCGGCACTGTGTGACATAAAGAAGTGGGATTTGTAAAAAGGCCCCTCTTGCTATGCAAGTGTCAGGGTTTAATGTAAGACAATCCTTAAAGAGTGGTGTCGCAAGTTAAGCTCTGGAATGAATAGCCAGCTCTATTTTTCATACAGAGCTTGCCATCGGAGCTATACGGTATTCTACTGCTAAGCTAGTTTTTCCGCTTTGATTTAGTTTCAGTCCCCTGAGGTCCCCAAGGACTTTTTTCACTGTAAATGACATTTAGATTCAACTAATAATAGAAAATATATACAGCAGGGTCTGTACAACGGATGGCATCAACCAATTGGTATTTTTTAGATTAACCTGGTATTTATTTAATTTCAGGTGTAAAAGGGTCTTGTGTAAGTCCTTCTGCCGGTCCCTCTCTTGAGCTGTGAATAATTCCACTCAGGTCTGTTATTGTTTTGCTTGCTTCATGACAAATTACAAATTCAAATGAATAATGAATGATTAGGCCACACACTAATGGGATGCTAAATTTAGTGACTCATATCAAAAGTGTAGGCCTACTGTGTATTAGGAATGCAAGGTGTATGCTGTCTGTCAGTAGATCGTTCCCTGTGGTGTTAGTGCTGACTTCACAGATGTCTGCCTGTGATTTACTCAATCACATCCCTTGCATATTGTTTGTTCTAAATGGGGCTCACAAGCCCGCCTTCAGCCAGAGACAAAGCCCTCCCCCCACTTTTTCATGAAGTTCTCCACCCACCTTGTTCATCAAATCATCCATGTTCACAATCTGACAGCCTCATGGTTCATCTTCAAATGCAATACCCGAGCTATTTACAGTACATATGTTTTTACAGGAAATTTGTGTTAAATTAAGATTATTGCTAATTGGCAGCGGTCTTGACTTAATGCCAGCATCAGAGATGAACAGATGAACAGATGAACAGATGAACAGATGAACGCAGTTAAACCGAGAACACAGACTTATTTGCTCTGGC
>JAOEHI010000021.1:1936693-1958320 GCA_025447815.1 Percopsis transmontana
AAAAATCCCACGCTTCCCCTCTTTTAGTTTGTTGTCATATTGTATGTCTTGACTGTATGGTACACCCCCCACCCACATACACACACACACACACACACACACACACACACACACACACACACACACCCCTTCAAGAGCGTCTGGACCCAAACTGGAACTGTTGATGCTGTTGTTGTCGTTATCCCAGTCTCTCTTCTTCTCTTTCCTCCTCTAATTTCCTCTATTTCTCCTTCTCGCTCTGGCACAATATTAGCGAATCACCCTTTTTTGGACCCTTCGTCGTCTGTGTGCTGTGGGTGCTGTGCTGTAGCTCCAACAAATATAGAGATTTAATGTAAAAAATAAAACCTTACTGAACTATATAAACCAGGACAGTGCGAACACAATAAACTTCTGAAATGGATCACTCCTGGTTTTTACAGACAATGGAGAGAGAAAAAAGAAGATGCCCCCAAAATGCGAAGATGTCATTTTTCTGAAAATCACCAAATGAAGAAATCCATTAAATTGCTTTTCTGATAAAACTAGCACACCCTTGTGCTGTACAGTGTGTGTATAAAAAGCACCTTGGTGTAATGCTTTTTCCTGCTGATCTTTTTTTCCTGCCACCCTGCAGTGCCCTGAGGTGCCCTGTAGGGCGGTGACTGGCCCTCCTCGAGAGTTCCCAGTTTTGACTACACCTTTTTCTGGTGTGCAGTGTGGATGATGTGTGTAATTGGGCCTGCGTGTTCACGTATGTGTGTGTGTGTGTGTGTGTGTGTGTGTGTGTGTGCGTGTGTGCGTGTGTGTGTTCAAGAGAGCAACCCGCTACAAAATTATCTTCTTCTTTTTTCTCTTTCTTCATCTATCGCTCCCTCTGCTCATCTTACTGCCATTATCCCCCCCACCCTCTCTCTCTCTCTCTCTTTACCCCCCCCCCCCCCTCCCCAAAGTTCTATCTGCACTTTTTGAAATGTAATAACAACAATAAAGACGGTGTTTAGTTTTAAAGAGGAGTACGGTACTGACGAAGGTGACGGGAGGTGTGTCTGAAAGGGTGAGCAGCAGCTGGGCGGAGGCTCCGGGGTTTGGTCTGCGGTCTCGGGGGGGTGGGCCGGCAGAGAGAGAGAGAGAAGCGCGGGAGGGAGGGCACGGATGCAGGGCTCTTATCCCACCCCCTCCCCCCCACCGCTTGCTCCCCTTCCGCTGTGTCCCCGTGTCTGCTATAGTGTGGTGACACGCCAGGCGCAGGACAGAGAGGCCATATAGCACAATGTGATCATCAGCCTCGCAATGCTATAGCTCACAGAGTCTTGTTGTTGCTATGTGGCTGTCGCCAGGACTTAGCTGAGTGACTGATGAATTTCTGTACAGATTGAGACAGATGTTGCTTTTGGCTGCTGCGTTATTGAACTGGGGGAGGGAGAAAAAAGACACACAAAGGCACACAACGCTGGCTGTTTTCTCTGTCTTTTTTGCGGCTATACAGTACAGTAGGTGCCGCGTATATCCCGGACAGATGGCTGAATATGCCTTGTTTGACTGGTATGTGAGAGGCAAACACAAAGCACTGAGCGCCGGAGGACACCGCAGAGACCGCTGGTTACAGCTGCTCTGTTCGTAAGGCACATTCAGCTCAGCTGGGCATTTCAGTAACCTAGATACAATAGCCATAATGCAGCAAGCACCTACGCAAATAGACTCAATTTACTGAGTGATCATACCCTTTTTTTCTACTGTAAATTAGTTTAACATGACATTTCCCACTTTCATTTAGTTTGTGTAAGTGTAGCTCATAAGTGTATATAATTTTTTGTTTCGTAAATTTTTTTGTGCTAATGCTGAATGCTTTGCCCATAAGTTTTTATTTTAATTATTCAGCATTAATTTGCTAGTCTCTTGTGCTTTTATCATTCTTCTGGGAGGGACAGGAGAACTGTGTGTGTATAGTAATGAATATAGGCCAGGCAGCACACGATGTGCTGTCCATGCGGGACATTGTTCCGGGCAGTATGTCTCATGCGCGGCTTGCTGCTGGATGCTGTAACTTGCTTAGCCACTCCAGCATCCTTCAGAACAATTGGTCAGCCGCGGAACACGGCCCACTGTTTTGAAAGCCACTGCCTGCAGTGTCATAGCACATTACACTCCTATCAGACAGTCATGGAGGCACGCTAGATCCTTCCCTGGACCTGGGGAAGGGGGGTCACGATATTCAGAGAGGGTAAAATTGGCTTAAAATCGGGTAGTGGGCACAATTAAGTTGGACTGTAATTATGTTTGTAGACAAGATACAGTAGCTTTCTGTTCAGTTACATGCAGTACCAATAGCAAACATGCTTATTAAATCGATAAATTCGAAAATGCAGGTGTACAGATGGTGAGTCAACGTAATACTGTCATTTCTCTTTAAACATTATATATTGCTGGAGGCGTGATAAATTGCTACACTACAGTGCTCTGAAAAGCTTAGTCATCAGTCACTATGAACCAAGCAGGGCTGGTTATTCAGGCTACTATTAGTCACATGAGACGCAGTATAACATTAATGATAAGAGAAAATACTGTTGTGGCTTGATTACATTGCACTGCTTCAAAATTTTCTTGTGGTCACTTTAAGAAACTACTGTGTCAACTTTTGCACAGTATCTTAAATTAGCTGCTCAAAACCACAAACAATTGTCACACTTGACTGATACTAAATGTTATTATAATATTGCCATACTGTATACAAGGGACTATATTGGAATAGTCTACATAGTAATGGTCTTATCCATACAGATCTTTTACATTTGGCTTGGAATTGTAATTTGCATGCAATGCGATTGATAGTTTTGTATGTACTTTCGGATGGGTCCTTAGACCTTTACTTTTCCAGCCTGCAGCCTGTCATTTTAATGCGTCCTACCTCAGACAGGTGGTTAAAATGTCAGCAGGAAGTACAGTCCCTTCCCCTGGCCTCCCATCAACGTGGAGATAATTATTCATAAGTGAGTTCCCCAAATGTATCACTGTCAAAGGCAGCCGTGCCTCCTTCCCTCTATTTACTGTGTGCTGCACACCTTTCTAAACATTTGAAAGCTTTATTGGCTAAAGGGGTCAGACCTGTTTGCCAAGGGATTATGAAAATATTCTGCAGAGCCCAAGTATATTGTCCTTGTCACACGCTGTATTTCCTCCACTGTTATCATATTCTTTGACATTGCTGACACTTGATGGATATGGCCTTGTTGAGATCGGTGCAAAGTGACTTATGGCATTGGAGAGGTGCGGGCCGATGCAACCTGTGCAATATGGAATTAAAGGTGTATACACTTGAATTGTATACTTGTAGGTAAACATTAGATGTGGGAAGATTAAGGTACACTTCTTATAGCACCCCCGTAACCACACATTTCCTCCCCAGCTCACTGTTGACGTTTGAAACACGAAAGCACGAAAATTCACATGGCTGTAGGGGGAGGGGTAGAGAATGTGTGATCCTGTAAGCTCAGTAGCGGGGAGAGTAGAGAAGAGTTCCAGCCACGCAGCACTCGGGTGCCAGAGAAGTATGCACTTTGAAATGTTCAAACCACAGTTTCAGCCACAGGGGCAATGCTTGACACAAATCAAGGAGTGGCCCTTTAAAGTATGCCTGTTTCAAAGTCATGTTGGACGAAATGTTGTTGTCTGGTAGATGTAGTTAGTTCTGCTGAGAGTGAGAAGAGTAGGTTGAGTCCATCTTGGCTAGTTGTGGCTAGCTAATGTTCGCTAGCTGTGGGTTTATGCTGCCCAGCCAGACCCTGCCTCCCCCAGCTCACCCTTTCAATTGTTTTAAGCATCTGGCAAAAGCCAATGTGACTTCTCCCAATCAGGGTTCTCGTAAGCATTGTTCTGAATGGTATCAAAATGAATATGAAAAACAATAATAAGTAATAATATTTTTTAGTTTACATTTGACTGTTGGTCCGTGTGTATGTATGTGTGTGCTTGGTGTTCTTGTGTTCTTGAGTTTATTTCCTTACAAAAACATGAGAAGAAAAATCTTTATTCTGTTTTTGAAAAAGTTTCTGTAAATATCGTTGGTAAAAAAAATTATGAACATTTGTTGTATGCCGAGTTTTCATTTGTCACTTCAGATGATGACAAAAATAATATTTATGATAAAACTTGTGTTGCCGCCGCCGATCCTGATCCATACCTGCCCTTCTTGAATAAGGGCTTTTGATGTCCACTGTATTTTTGTTGATGGTGTAGTCAGGGTGGGGCAAGAGACACCAAACGAAGGAGTGCTACCTAACACATCCCAGCCCCACTGTAGCAACACTGCCACATTGTAAGACCTTATCCCGCACACCCCGAAAACTGAACTGAGCAATAAGTTGTGACGAGGATTTAATGTAGCATTGTGGTATTTGGGTTGCAAATTCTCTCTTTAATTTTAAAATGTTAATGAGGAGGCATTCCTCCTCAGGTGTAGCGGCGGGGGCCTTATTGGCTTGGCTTGGCTCTCTAGCTCATCGCTCTTGGCGTACAGGCATGGGAATTTACTGTAATTCTGTTGTGTTAGAGGGGATTGGCCCTTAACTGAAACGGCTTGCAATGATGCCTTGCTCGTTGCTCATTATTGCTCTGTCTGAGACCTAATGCATGCAGTTGAACATGATGTGCGTGGTGGAGAGGACGTACCAGAGAAGACACGTATTCCACCTTTATGACTGTGTAAGCCTGGGATGTGACATTTACGCCTTGTAGAACAACTACAAAGCACAGTTGAATTCTTTGAAGAGGTCATATAACAGGCTTATGTCTCTCTCAGTTGGGTAAAAGACGGTTTACTCCCCATGCGCATTATGAATTTTTTTGAAAAATCACACAAACCGAAACAACACCTGTTGGAGCTTGTCCCATGTATTATTTCAGGGCATATATTATATTCTGCAGCCAAAGACGAGCATAGAACTGTGGCCTAGTCTCTCTACTGTTGCTGTCTGCACAGACCGTTATTTTATTTATACCTTGGCCCTGTGTGTGTGGCAGGGCTTGTGTATAACACACACACACAGACAACTTCCTTATATTGACAAAGTGACAACTTATTTGGACTGTTTCCCTAAATTGAGACCCCTATGGATATATGTACAATTTGACCCTCACTGGTTTGTGTCCAAACTTGGATTGGCTTTAATGTACCAAAAGGACAGTTGCTTGAGTTTTACACAAATGCATTTCGTGCGATCACCGGCAGGTAATCATATAAGCAATACAGAAAAAACACGGTCATGAGCTATTCCTGTGGTGCATTCCTAGCAGCATGAGGGCTTTAGCCTCACCGTGACGTCTCTATCTCACGGATGTGGGCGGTAGCACTCTTTCATCTCTGCTCCTTTTCCAGTTTCCCCTCGACCCGCCTCCTCAACAAAGAGTGCTCTAACTTTAAACACACAATTGTGATGTGTACAATCTAATTTCAATGTATTAATTCATGTATTTTTGCCAACTTTGTATAGTGTATAAATATCTATAAATATATGAAAAATTACAGTACTGTATAGATTTTAGCTGCCTGGTAAGGTTAATAGTATATACTTGGTAGACTAAAAGAAAAAGCCTAGAGCCGTTCAAAGCCAGTTATATTGAGAATATGCTTTCTGTCTGGTGCCACTAGCCTTTTTTTACATCCTAGTTTTAGTTTGATTTTTGGTTTAGTTTTGTTTTGTTTTTTACTAACCAGTGGGATCCAAATGATGTGTTGTTCTTCTTTCTGTTTGTTTGTTTGTTAATTGGTTCATTGTATTTTCTTCCTGACAAGACACAGCGAGGTTCTGGCAGCCAGGAGAGTGCATTGGAACGCAGAATGGGACTCTGTGCCGTAGTGTGTATTAGATGTCAGTCCGTCCATTGTAGTACTAGTACTTGGCGTGCAGTGCCTCCCTCCCCCCACTAGTGTGTAGCTGTGTCATGTGATTCGGTGTGCGTTAAGGTGTGGGTTGACCATGTTCGCTGGAGCTGGCCGATGCCCTCTCTCTCTCTTCCCCCTGTCCACTGGGCACTTCCATTATTGTGTTGCATTGGAGTATACTGTAGATCTCCACTTATGATTCATTCTTCCATTGAACTGTTTGATTTGTAGCCTCAGAGAGTCAGTAGTTCTCCCGTGTTCCACAACCTCCTCCGTCTATGGTTCTTTATCCGAAATCAGCTCCAGCTGTCATGCGCTGTCTACAGTACTGTGTGTACAAAAAGAGGAGAGCCAGTGTTCTATATGGAGCCCTCTGAACCAGAGAACACAGCAAGGCCACAACCTGGCTTCATGATCACGGATCTCTTTGAACTTTGACCTGTGACACGCACTGGAGGTTGTATATTGGATCGAGCCCAAGGCTCTCAATTCTCCCTGCATGGAATATCACAGCAAAATAATAAAAGGGCAGAAAAAAGCCCACATTTTTTATGGTGATGGCGGACATGATTCTGTGCCATCCTTCCAATACCTGTCTTATCTTTAGGCCCGACTCAATCGAAATGTAGTCTGAATGGGATATGTGCTGTTTATTACCTTCCCCACACCAAGTATATTCTGCAGTGTTTCACTGCACATATCCATATAACATTGTGGTTGATGTCCTTGTGATATGATAATAATCTGTTCTCACTGGGACCTGCTCCGTATACTCCCGTTCTCCTGTGCCTTCTCATTTCCTCTTATTTAAAACTTCAAACATTCCCTTTGAACCAAGTAAACAGCACATAGAATATTTAATTCTTCATAACAACCTGGAGATAGCTGTGGACGGACTGAACCAAGGGTGTCTTTGTCTGAGCTCTGGCACTGACACACCCGTTTTGTGTCTTTTACATGTCTCTCTGGACGCCTCATTTCTGTGACTGACAGCATACGCAATGAGGACCATCCCACACAAACACACACACACACACACAGACAGACACTTTGCCTCTTCCAAACATGCCTCTACGCTGGCCTCATTGGTTCTGAGTCTATAGAGGTCAGTCACGGGTTCACTCATTTGCACGGGGACTGTTTCACTGGGGTGTGTGCGTGGTCATTTGTCTCCAGGAACCTCCAGACCCCCTTCCCAAACCTCCCGGCCCTGTTTAGTGGCTCAGGATGAGGATGAGGAAGAATGAGGAAGTGTGGAGACAGGAGAGCCCTGGGAAGGTGGCAGAGAGGCTTTGTCCTTTGTGGGCTCGTGGTTCAGGGACTGAGGGCGTCCCGAGGTCAAACCCAGTAGCATTTTGGTTTTGCGTTCCATGTTTTTTTAGCCTCTCCTGTTTTTTGGCCGAGCGGACTGTGATCTTACTGGTTGATTTTTCCCTCGTCCTCCTCCACCCATGTGTGTTCTGGGGTGTGCTGGATGGGCGCAGCTATGGAGCTGAGCTCTGATTTTTGTTCCATATTAAAAACAAATGTTTTTACTACGTCTGTGTTAAGTGGTTCTTCTGTCTGGCTTACTGCGTTCACAATTGCATTCTGGGGAGTTTGTGTGTGTGTGTGTGTGTGTGTGTGTGGAGGGGGGGGGTGTAACTAATATTGCCATGAGTATTTTAAGACCACTTTAATTGGAAATGTCAGACACACACCTTTAGACTGACACCATATAAGTGAGACATACTGGAAATCATTAGACCCTTTAATACCACCTTTAATTGAATATTGACATCTATTTGTTGACAGGAGGCGCAATTTGCAAGGCTCTGAGTTCTAATCCTTTCAATACATTTTGAAGAAATAATTTGCAAGAAAAACTCCTCTGATTAACACATTTTCCAGCATGCGGAGAAATTAATCACACTTATCCACATTATACTTTTCATGTAATGCCAAGATGGAGACAGATTCTCTTATGCAGTGTTGACAGCCGGCAATTAGTTCAATTGTTGTGTAGGCCTACATGTCCCATGTCAAACCGCAATATGTAATTTTATAAATTCTCAATTGCTTCATTGGAGAGATCATATCTTTTCATCAAAGAACTCTGGTGGGTTTCAATCCCTAGAATGGCTTGTCTTGTGTAGGCTATGACACGAAACATGCATGCCGCGACTATGAACGGCAATATCCCACTAGAATACATATTCTGCTCAAGCTGCCTCTTTAGCATGTCACGCACCAGGGCTGACTGAAACTCAGAATGGAAAAAGATGACAACGCAATTTATTCCAAGCTGTCTATGTCAGATTTGCCTATTAAATGCACGAGTCGAGGGGGAGAGATAACGCTTCTGAATAGTGGTGAGGCGACAGAGCAGAGAGATCGCACCCAAAGACCCGGCGCACAAAGAGCTGCCGTAGAGTCTGCGCTAATACCTTTGCTAATGTTAATTCTTTGACTACTATGTGACAGACATAGAAATGAAGCGACAATGGAGGCATTGCTGCAGAGATGAGCGGGGAGCGGGCGGGCTAGCAGGCGAACAATAATCCCACCAAGCTCCTGCAGACAGAAACCGAGGTGTTGTCCTTCCGTGAACCGCGACAGACGGCTGCGGGCAAGCCAAGCACATCACTCGACGGGAGACCCTCGCTTGCATCACCTTAAGTCTATTTTTAGAACGGCTGCACCCACCTTTTTTCTCCTCCTCGCCTTTCTAGGTGTGAATGACAAAACAATGGCTGACATTTATAATTACGTGGTTGACCAGTGTAGGCATGAGACAGGCCTTTCACAGGAAGTAGCAGTGCTCACGAATTATTACCTATCAGGGAGAGTAAAAAGCAGTAAACGAACACAGTTCACAGCTCGCAGGCGGGATACATGGTTATTCCTATAAATGATGAGCAATGTCGTCAATCTGCACATTTTTATTAAGAGAAAAGAAGAAGAAGCGGAAAACGTAGCTGTCAGTTTGGATGATCCAGACATTTCCTGTAGTTATTTTGGGAAAGATAATGAACAGTCCCAGCATTGGCACACCATGTCAGGCAAAAAATAAATAAATAAATAATAAATATATAAAAGGCTGGATTTGCAGAAACAGCAGCTTGGTAAAGATACGCACCATCGCCTCCCAGTGCCGGACAGATTGAGAGAAGAGAGAGAACACAATGTGATTTGACTGAGGTGGATAATGTGAACCAGTGAAATGAGAGTGGGATTTGAATGTGAGAATTAAAGGAAAGTGTGGCTGTGATTTTATTATGCATTTTCAGTATATCCCATAGATTTGTCAGCTGTTTGGACAGGGGTACATTCCAAACAGGAATATTACCTATTTCGATCCCACCATGAAGCAAAGCGCATGTCATAAGAACACTGTCAGACAAAGAAGCTATTTGCGTTACCAAAAAATTGAGCTACACCTTAGCAGCCTATCTCATCCTGTCAGAAACCAATATAAATAATATACAATAGGGGCCTTAGTCCCAGAATAGGTGTTAAAAATAATAATTTAGGGTACCTAAACAGAAATCTATGGGTCATTTACAGTGCTCAGCCTGTCTGATGTAATTAAGGGCTTTTTAAAATCATATTATGTAATTTACTAATTACCTGAAATTATACGTGTTAGAATTATAACCCTATAGTGTCTACTGTAGCGCTACGCTGCCATCTAGTGGACATGACCAATAAATGTCAGTGAAAGTCGTACAGGTGTAAATACGTAGACCAACAGTATGAGATCGTGCCCACCATGGACACACCTTTGTTGTACTCTACGCTGCTGCAGGATAGAAAGACCTACGCACCATTGTTTGTGCACAGTTGGTGTATGTACAATTTGAAGGTAATTATGTGTGATCTGTAATAGCCTATTATTGAATAGGTGGGCCTACTAGTGGTCATAACAACAAAGCCTCTTTTATGTCAGGAAGACCTTTAACAAACGGACATTGTTTAGAACCTCCTAGCAACCAAGGCACGTTATTTTTCAAAATCACCCCTGTCAAAGGCGAACCGACGACGTGGAGTTTGAGATAGGTGGTGTTTTATTTGCATACTGCATACTAGTCTATATTTATTGCTGTAATTTGGTTAGGCCCATTCTGTGTTAAATCTGTAATACAGATTAGTCTCGTAGTTATTCAATCACCATTAAATATATAAATACAGAGAAATGTAGGGCATTACATATTAGTTTGTTTTACACTCTATAATAACTTTTTATGAGATTGAGGTTTGACAGATATTTACATTTATGGACAATTGCCCAAAATTAAAAAGCAGCAACACCTTGTTTACTGTTGTCAGCCTCTCATCTGTGGACACAGCACAGCCTACACCCTCAGGACAGGCCATCCATCACTGTTGCCAGTGAAGGTTTCCATTACACCAGTCACAGATGGCTGAGCGGGGTGAGATAGTCAGGCCGCCAACAGGCAATAACGGACAACTGACCAGCAATCCACTCGACTTCTACACTACCTCATATAAGGCGTCTAATGGTGAGAACAGATGATTTCTTGAAGTCTTGCATGAAGGTATCAATGAGTTACAGCATACAGTAAATAGATAAAGCTTTACTTAATCACACCGGATAATTTGCTGTACAAATGGTAAGGATTCAAGAAGAGGGCCAATTTTTGACAATTTGACCATTTTTTCTGTATGTTTCTTAAAGGCAGAGAAAGGTTCACCCCTAGCATTGGACCCCAGTGTGGTACAGGCTTCTCTAATAATTTCAGGCCAGCTATATACTACAGGCCTAGTTTGGACTACATTGACAACCCTCAGTTTGGGTAGGGCAGATGCTACAAGTTACCACACACAGGTTTGGGGTCATTTCACTTTCATTTCAATCCAATCAGGATGTCATCTTGTGATTACAATTAAGTAGAATGCACTCTTTTTTAAAAACACCCTTAAAACAATAAAGCATAAAAGCACATAAAACAAGGGATTTTTTTAAAGAATAATAGAAGTGAAAATGCATTGACCCAACCCTGCCCAGTTTCAAAGAATGGCTCATTCTGTGAAGGGCAATACTGAAACCGGTCTTTGTTGTTCTCTATAGGTTGTCATTAATGGACAATTACATGTCCCAAACCAAACAGTATTACCACCAACATGTCCGACCTGACAGTTTAGGGGCCTTACCAAACCTCTTTGCTAAGCCCAGAGGGAGTGGCTATCTTCAGCTGAAAATCTTACCTCAAACAGTGAGCATGACTTCTGTGGATCATTAAGTGTCAAAAATGGTCAAAAATGATTTACCAAAGTAATTATTTTCATTCCCTCTCTTGAAGACGATGTCCTTTCCGACAGAACACAAGGAATATTTTGTACCCAGTAACCTAAGACCAAATGGTAAATGTAGGCACCAAGCTTTCAATTGAATACATCTGCTGTTGGTGCATCAATTACATGTTTGTGTTTGTTTGTTGACATTTTTTTTCAGTTTCACTAAATCTGATAACGGATCACAGGAGAGAGAGTGGTTTCACTAAGAAAACAGACCTTGAACCATACACATTTCAGCCTAAAAACAGCTGCAAGGTTAGTGTTGTTTTATCATGAATGTTCAAATGAGTGTGCATTCAATCACTCCATCAAAAAGTGGATTCTACTGTTGTGTCTTTTTTGTTTGTTTGTTTGTTTGTTGTCTTTGTTGGACACTTTTAAGAGTGAACCTTACCAGACGGCAGGTTCCGTAATGAGAATGGACTTCTCGCCGATGTCATTCCTTCAGGTTTACAATCAACAACAATTGACATCAAGCTGACATCTTGTGACATCGTCATTAAATATAGCATCTTTTTGTGTTTCCGCAGTTTGACAATGTCTTTCTGCTCTATGCCAGGTCACTCAGGCCTCGCCGCGCATGGCCAGCCATCCTTTCAGGGAAACGGGATTCACTCGGCAAACCACCAATCCCTTGGTTGTCTCAGTGAGTAACCCCCCCCCGCTATATCCATGTGCAAACTGGAAACATGTAATGATATCCACAACATCTCTTCCTGTTATTATATTAGACCTCCCTGCCATTAAGCCAAGAAATAAACAACATGGAAACCATGTGGTCCGTGGGTAAAAAGGTTAGTATCGATCTTGTTTTTTTATTCTGAGGGGTAAAAAAATTCCGTGAGTAAATCTATAATTCGTGTTGTTGAAAAAAAAAATGTTTTTCTTCCAGGAACTCTCTGGATTTGTCCATAATACCCCCAGCAACCAAACTTTCCCTGATACACCTATTGATTCGATGCACTTTAGGACCATCTATAAAAGCGAGTAAGTTCATTTGGAAATTTCTGTTAATGTCTCTGGTTTAAAAATAGAGCGAAAAGGACATTAGAAGGCTAGACTTGTAGGTAGATAATATTGTAGGTAAAAGAATTGTAAATTCATTATATACTGTATGCTTTCAGTCAACTCGACATGATTTTTTGTTGTTATCAAGGTTATGTGATAGCACTGCAGTTGGAAGATTGAGGCCTGGCCTGACCAGCATGGGGATGAGTACTAGAGGAAGCAGTGGCTATGCTGGCCGAGACATGGACAGGTAAACTCAGGGCGTACATACATACATGTAATCCCACATGCACATATTTCCTTTGAATCATATTATTTTTGTTTTGTTTCCCCACAGGTTAAATTTACAGTAAGGGGATCTACCTCAACAATTTAACACAGATAAATCAGTTCAACAACATCTTGTTCGTTGTAAAATCTAAATAAATAAAAGATTATGGGCAGAGCCCCGTGTTAACTGCTGTAATCTCCCACTTTGTCAGAGTGTAATGCTCTACATGCCTGCTCCTCAATATGTGTCATTTGACTCATTGTGAACCTCTTTGGATAACAGTGTCTGCTAAATGATGAACTTGTACTCCCTATATCTGAGGGACTTTCATATAAAAAGTGTAAAAAACAACCAAATAAGACAAATCTAAACCGAACGCAAGAATACATAGAAGAATGCACTTCTTTGGCATCATAGAATCTTATCCGTTATACTAGCCTACTTAATCTTAAAGTACTTATTATATTTATACTTCAGGAACTGTACATTTCTGGTTATATATAATTTGATAAAATTATAAAGAGTTATAAGCAATACTGTAAAATTATTAACACAAGGGAACTCAAAAAATGACCCTGGTGGAACTGCCCAAATGTAGAAAATAGTAGCTGCTGGTCACGGTCTTACATTATATTATTAATAATATTATTACATTATTATTATCCCATTATATTAAATGTAACACACCCATAATTAGTGACACAATGAACCACCCCACAACCACATTGTTGCATAGTAGCCCTGAAGGGCTTATGCTCTGTGATGTTACTATGATGTCATATTTTTGGTTCTGAAAAGCTGCCAGTATATTCCCTTGTGAAGTGAGGCCTGCAAAAGCTAAAAGAGGGATTGAGGTAGCCATCAAAGATATGCCATACTGTATTCGTGTTGCTATAGATACACTGTGCTTGAACTATACAGAAAATGAGATATATGTAAACAAATGGGCAAAATAATGATATGCAAACTGAGTATGGCACTGACTCCGGTCTAGTCTGTTATTTGTCAAAGTGTTTAGCAAGCCAGTCATACCGTCACTGTGCATAGCTGAACACTGTTCTGAGAAAGATCGTAGTCCACCAGCGGCATGTTGTGTGTCATATGTTTACAATACAATACACCTACTGTCAGCCCAGCCAACTGCCAAAAATCTCAACAATTTTACAGAAAACATCGTATCAATAAGTCAAAACATCAGCCACATACTGTAAAACCACACTTTCAACAATGGGTAGGTCTTGCGAGAATATTTTGAGAAGTAATTGTGACACTGATAAATAAGGCTGGCTGTTCTGTTTGCTTCCAAAGCACACACTAGCGACCGAATCTACATACTGCCACAGGAGTATACCAATAAATATTTCAACAGTCAGATAAATATTTCACTCCTTCGATGAGATGTGAGAAAAAGATACGTGGAGAGAAATGTGATAGGGTTAAATGCGAGCGCCACATGAATAATGACTGCACAGACAATAGGTAGCGACTGATGGAAAAAAATATCTGAAGGCCATCAAAGCCACCTTCTTGTCTGGGTGCGTTTTTAAAAACAATTCTCCATATAAGAGCCTTCCTGTTGGACTTTGGCCTTTTATGGTGAGGTACCCCAGCTATTCATCTCACTAATAATCTTCCTTGTTCTCCATGTCTTTCTTGGCAATGACAGCCATGCGACTGCTTACATAACACTGACAAGGGATTCGGGGTTGTGTTCAGTGTATAATAAATATTGTGCAAATTGCAAAGTTCCAATACACACATATACAGACCAGGGTCAGCGAGTATAAAAAAATTGTGATAAGCACAGTTGTGCTGTTAAGGTGTTCATGTAAACAGACGGATGTGTTAGAAACAGTGGGATTACTACTGTGTGAATCAGTTTAGCTATTGAATGTGTGTGTGTGTCCGATTTAATTGCTCCCCATTTAGCAAATAACCTTGCATAAATGATTGACACTGACTTGATCAACTCAATACATATTTAATGAATGGAATTAAATATCCTGCACACACTCCTAATAGAATTTAGAAATTGCATCACATTGCAGCAGTTTATTTAATGTATATGCTACTGTAAAACGCACATGCACACAGCTGCACGCACATGCGCGCGCAGACACACACACACACACACACAGATCACCTGAGTCCCGCTCTGACCTGCCAATTTGCAACTGATTGAGATGTCAAAGGTGACCAGTCCATCATTTGATAATGTCCAGTTCACTAAAGGTATAATAGGCAACTTTGGGGAATCGAGACGAAACTAACGAGAATTTTCACAGTACACCCAAGCGCTTCAGCTTTGACCAATCAGACGCCGCCTGATCCTACAGTAACCGACCCTGTACCCATCACAACACTGCAGACTTCCTGAAGCAGGCATGACTGTAAATGGTATAGGGAGCGTCTCCTCGCGTCTGATTGGTCAAAGCTGGAGAGCTGATGTACTTGTTCCCATTCTTGTTCAACGCTCCAAAGCTGAACAAGAACCTGCTGCACCTGCAATGTTCCCCAGGCTAGTTAGCAACAGGTTCTAGATTAGCAGCACAGCCTTATTTCAAATGGGGATATCAGCTAAGAGGTACTGGACATTTAGGGGGTTACGCTAACGTCCTAGAGGTTATAGGGTCTTCAGGGCTGTGGGTCCTGCTTGCCTGCATCCCCCAGTTCCTCCCCCTCCTCATACTCGTAGTCCATCTGCTCCCTCTCGTACTCCAGCCCCTCTTCCTCGAACTCCAGCCCCTCTCCCTCGCACACCAGCTCCTCCCTCTCGTACTCCACGCCTTCCTCGTCGTATTCCAGTTCGGCGCTTTCGTACTGGGCCGCGGGTCTCTCGTGGTCGCCCCCGCCCTCCTCCATCTCCTCCTCCTCCTCCCCCTCTTCCTCGTATTTGGCCAGGGAGCCGCCGTCCTCTTCCTCCCCCTCCCTCTCCTCCCTCTCCTCCCTCTCCTCCTCCCCCTCCTCCCCCTCCTCTTCCCCAGCGGCGGCGGCGGCCCGGCCAGAGCCGCTGTTCTTCAGGATGCCGTGGATGAGCGGCTCCTCCCGGGGCGGGGGCTGGCCCTCGGCCTCGGCCGCCTCCTCCTCCTCCTCCGCCTTGCGCCGCCGCCGCTCCCTCCGGCTCTCCCGCAGCTCCATGAACTCGGCGGCGCCCTCCCCCACCACGAACACCTCCTCGCCCACGCGCGGCGGGGCCTTGACGGGGTTGTGGTCGTAGGAGAACAGCTGCAGGGCCGGCAGGCGCCTCAGGCTGGGGAACACGGTGATCTTGTTGCGGTCTATGTCCAGGATCTCCAGGCCCTCCATGCGCAGCAGCACCACGGGGAACACCTCGAAGCGGTTCCCGTAGAGCCACAACCCCTTCAGGGCCTCAAGGCGCCACAGGTCGGGGGGGAGCGTCCTCATGCGGTTGTCCCCGATCTGGAGGGAGCGAAGGTGGGGCAGGTGGTACAGCTGCCGCGGGAAGCGCTCGAAGAAGTTGCTCTCGATCCACAGGCAGCGCAGGTTCTGCAGGTTGCGCACCTCGTCCGGCAGGTCGATAAGCCGGTTGCTGCCCAGGTAGAGGTGCGTGAGGCTGCTGAGCTGGCAGATGGCCAGCGGGACGTCCTCTATCTTGTTGAAGTCCACGGCGAGCGTGCGCAGGCCCCGCAGCTGGGTGATGCTGTCCGGCACCGTGCGCAGGCGGTTGCCGCAGGCGTACAGCTTCTCCAGGTGCGCCAGCTTGCACACGCGGGGGGGCAGCCGCTTGAACTTGCGGTAACTCAGGTCCAAGACGGGGTCCCCGCTCTCCAGCAGCTCGTGGACCCCGAGCGGCAGCTCCACCTCGGCCTCGTCTTCCTCCTCCTTCTTCTTTTTCTTCTTCTCCTCTGCCGCGAGGTTTGCACTTTCCTCGTCCTCGTTCTCCTCCCCTTCCTCCTCGCCCTTGCTGGCTGAGTTTCCCATGAGGCGGCCTGCTGCCCCCGGGTCAAGACAGGGACATTTGTTGAGGTAGCGGCTGTGTCGAGCTCACCCCTAGTCTGGTGTCAGCTGTTTGATGGTAGATACCACTGGCAGTAGTTTCAGCGGCAGAAGCAGCAAAGGTGGCCATGTTGAGCCCGGTCTCTTAGCAGTCCTTCACAGTCATGTCACAGCAGCTGGACTGCTGTCCTCCTCTGCAAATGTCAAGTGTCTCTTCTCCCCTTCATGTTGTTAGCACAGTGCTGTTATCAGATTACAGTCGTGAATATCTACCCATAGACTGAGTAATAGTAATGATAGTAGTAGTAATAGTAGTAGTAGTAATAGTAGTAGTAATAATAGTAGTAATAGTAATAGTTGTGGTAATATTGTTGGCGAGAACACACCTCAAAGTGCAGCTTGATTTTGAAGAGATAAATTGTCGATTGCCAGCTTGCAAGTCAGGACTGCCGCCTCAGCGGTTTTATTTTACTCTGAGAAAAATCTTCCACAACATACTGACTGTTGCATATGACACCCGAAATCGCTCCTTACCCCGTGCTACTTATATGAACGAAAATCCGTTTTCCACACTTTTCCAGTTTGAATTCACTTACGGCTGTGTAAAGTAGTCTCGACTTCTTCTGGCGACAGAGGTCATAGTTGTTCCATTTGTCTGTTGACAACTTGATGGTTTGAGGAAATAAAAAATGTCAGATTAGGTACAAGAGCGATGCCAATCTTTCTGTCCCTCTTCCTGCCCGGTGTCGTGGATAAAAGCCTGTGTCTACGCTGCTCAGTGACCTGGCCAGCGGCAAAGTGAAACATTAGTTAATGTCACTTCTCAAAATGGGGCCAATATGCCGACATTAGGCCCATAACGCGCGTGTGTCTATTGAACAGCTCGAAAAATCCAAAGCAAACCTGTATCACTCTGCTGTTATTGCGGGCTTCATCAGGGGGAGATTTAGCTACATTAAACGGCGCCTCCCTCCCTCTCTGCCTCCCATAGCAACTGGAACAGGGAACACATCACATGGTCAAGTGCGTGCGTGTGTGTGCGCCCGTGTGTGTGTCTGTTTGTGCGTGAAATCAAAGGGAAAAATAGAGAGGATGACTTACACGTACGGATAAAATAAGGCGGAGACAACTTTCAGCAGTTGACTTTGTAAAAAAAAGAAAGTAATTTAGAAAAATGAACTTTATTCATAAGGGAGATGGAAAGCTTGAACGCGTAGGTCTACTGTTAAAATACAATAGTGTTTCGTTCCGTTGGGGGAAGCTGGGCTGTTTGTTGTATTTAGCCTATCCTACATATCAGAGAAAATTCTGTGAGTAACGTTAGCCATGTAGGCTATATTTATCTGATGATATGACGAGTTTAGAGCAATTTTTGCCATAGTTAAATATTAAATTATTTATTAGTATTGTTTAGAACATTTCATAATTTGAATGATACCATATCTGAACACACTTCAGGTCAAATTAGGATAGATGCATTTTTAAAGGAGCTTATTTGCACCATCTACTGGCGTAGCAAATATCTTCTCGAGGTGTGCAAAAATGCAACGGACATACGCTATTCTTTAATTCTGTTTAGCCTAACCTTTCTAAATATCGTAGATATTTGTAATTTAAGTTAATTTGTAATATTTCCGACAGTTTTATTTAAACGGCTATGCATGCTGAGAAAATATATTGAAGACTAACTTGTTGATATCACAAATTCTATGGATATTATAGCCTAGCCCTACTCCATATAGGCCAAAGTGTTGTTTTGTGAGTAATTTCTGCATCAATAACGATGTGTGTTGTTTTCCAGGAAGATATAGCCTAGCATATGCACTATTATTAACCAACCGGTGTCCACCGGGATCTACGGGAACATTTTGGATGCGCGCATTTGAGCCAATAGCAAATATGCCAGTGATTCAGGATATACGCGGATTGGCCCAGAGAATCTCGAACGATCACTGCGGTCAAGTGAGCCGGCGTTTGTGAAAACACGGTGTTGCCATCCGACGCTTTTATTATGCTGCGATGATATAGGCTACTTGATCGGATGATCGGTTTGGACTTTGCAGTGAACGACAAGGCCACATTAATCTGCCCATAGGATAATTGCTTAGATAACAATTTGGATAGCACTTTAAAAAGGATAAACGGAACGCAAATGTTCGTCATATGTGATTAAAAGAGGGAGAAGGAAGCTCGACGACGGTAGGTGCTATATTCTTTCATCTATGTAGGCCTGCATAGGTAGGCTAATAACTAGATTGAATCCATAGTCAAGGGGCCGTTATTTATGGATCGCCTGCAGTTTTAAAGCGTGGAGGCGTTGGTGTCATGGTGAGCCAAAAATGTGGTTCCTATCGCATAACCTATTATATTTCTGTTGCATTACGTCATTTTGCAGACGCTTTTATCAAATGTAATTTACAGTTAGTAGGCTATAACTACAAGTCGCATATTAAGGAACAGGCAGAGGTTAGGCAATGATGCTTAATGATGCTTACAGGTAGGTCGGGCATGGAACCCAGGACTTTTCCCACTAGCCTATAGGCCCACCCATCTCCTATAGTGTGTATGGAACATAGTCTACCTTACACCTGGCACAGAGAGTGATGCTATGGGTAGTGTTTTGATAGACAAGATGCAACGGCCAGGTGAAAGGCGCCGTGACTAACGATGCCGATTCTCTGTTTTCATCATCAATAATTCATCAAGACATTGTAGCCTAATGTTTATTGTCTTACCTTCCCTAGAGTTGCAGTTAACCGCATGGTTAAAACCGAGGGCCAAATAGTCAGTCACACATTGGAGGGACAGAATCGTGTGGGACCTTCTTTTTGTGCTATTTTTTTTAACAGGCACATTTTGCACAGTCTTTACAAATATATTTCCTCAATACAAGCCATTTATTGTGGATTAAATGTTCATTCATTCACAGTAGAAGTAACAGCATAGGGCTACCGGAATTCTCAATCCAAATCCGAAAATTATTGTAGACGGACAAGTAACGAGTGGTTATATTTAGCTACTCTTGGCTGACAGAAACCATAATATGAATTAGCCTAGTCTTTACAATTCATCACATCGTGGTTTTAGGCGTTTAGCTCACCAGTGATCAAAAAAGGAGTAGGCTAGGCTACAACAATTTAAAAAGGCACAGTAATGTTTGTTTGTCCCGAATCAATCAAAGATTCAGACGAGGTGAGACGAAGATGAGTTTAAAATTCTCCAGCAGGTCTACAGTAAAGGGTAAAGCATTTTTGCAAGCAATTCATTTCCTGCATTCTGGTGAATTTCTATGCAGAAATGGTACATTTTCTACATAAATTTATGTTGGACATGTGTTTATTTAAGTAGGCCTAAAGGAAAACAAAATTCAGGCACCAGGTGAAAATGTAGGCATTTGTTTGAGGAAGTAACCTCTTTAAATGTCCATGTGGCACCTATTCAAATCAATGATAGGCCTACATTAATTAATTTTTATTAATTTATAAACCCCTGGACATTAAATAGCTCATATGTGTTTCAACAAGATTTCCGCTCATGTTAAAAACTTTCGGCACATTCACACATATTTGTATTTTAGGATGATTTTTTAGGAATCCTGTAGGCCTACATCTCGGTTATAGAAGCTGACTTAATTACCTGCTTCCCCCCCGAAATGTCGTCCTATGATTTGGAGACTCCAGGAATATTTGGTCACTGTAGGCTGTAGTTAACCATGCAATTTTATACGACAGCGTTAAACGTAATCTCCGCCTCTTGCCTACCTGACAGTCGATGGTCCTGAGTGCAGATCCGGACCAAACACAGAAACGTCTCGGGAGATGGGCGGTGGAGGGCAGACTGAGTCGGCAGAGAAGGGCAGCGGGCGGGGTGACAATATCTACACCTGGGAGGAGGTCCAGAGGCACTCTAATAAAAATGACCAGTGGCTTGTCATCGACCGTAAGGTCTACAACATCACCCAGTGGGCCAAGAGGCACCCAGGTGGCATGAGAGTCATCAGCCACTATGCTGGAGAGGATGCTACGGTAACTATGTTTTCACATTCTTCATAATCCCCCTCCTTCACACCAGTGTCATTGTCAGAAAAAAGAGTAGTGTAACATGACTTTGACTTTTACACAACTAACCAAGTTGTTGGATGATAATGAAAGTCTTTTGTTGTGTTCTAGGAGGCATTTACTGCCTTTCACCCTGACAAGAAGTTTGTGCAAAAGTTCCTGAAACCCCTGCTGGTTGGTGAGCTTGTAGCAACAGAGCCCAGCCAGGACCGAGACAAAAAAGTGAGAACTGCCATCCCTTCTAATAAGGCCTAATATTAAGAGTGTAAGCTCTAGAATAGAATAGAATGGAATAGAATAACATGATAAATGCAATGAACAAAAGAGCACCTGCTGAAAATAAGTAGGTCAAACCATTCAACGGTCTGTTGTGTTACAGTGTTCCTTCAAGTCTTGCAGTGCTCTGTTACATTTTGGTTTTCCCATACTAATATATCCTAACCAATAAGATTATGAAAACTGCTGCTTTGCCTTTTTGGATCCTACATTTTTAAAATGGCTACATTAAAGGTACACTCCTCGATTGCGTTACAGAATCGCCAGGACCACACAGCTCACTGTTAATGTTTAAAACTGTGCATAGAAGCACATTTAAGTGTAAAGGGAGGGGTAGAGGGGTAGAGAACAGTGTGGAACTATGAGAGCCTTAGGGGGAGGAGTAAAGAGGAGGGCACACACCTCTGCATGAAGGTGAAGGCATGCACTCTCATACCGAAACAACATAGTTTTTATAACGCTGTTATAGTGTGTTAAGTTAAGTGCAATTCTGGAAACACATTTTGTCCCTTTTTTAATGGGAGAGCATATATTGTTTCCAAGCTGCCGAACTTGGCCCTGGTTCAGGTTTGATCTTAGCTCACTGACCTCCTCATGTTGTCCCTGGGTCTGCTGTTCCCAGGCAGTGATAGTGCAGGACTTCCAGGCCTTGCGTGCCCATGTGGAGAAAGAGGGCCTATTCCAAGCCCAGCCCCTGTTCTTCTGCCTCCACCTGGGCCACATCCTGCTGCTGGAAGCCCTGGCCGTGCTGGTGCTCTGGGCTTGGGGGCCCAGCTGGTCCAGCACACTACTGGTAGCGGCGTTGCTGACCATCTCTCAGGTAGTAGGATGGGTCGTCATGGTGACATATATATATATATATATATATATATATATATATATATATATATATACAGTAT
>JAOEHI010000021.1:1958420-2005723 GCA_025447815.1 Percopsis transmontana
GGCGAACGTAAGCATGAGAACTTAATATTGAGAGAAGGAAGCTACAGCGTCAAGGGTTTTACAATTCAAATACGATTCATTCAAGTTGCAATAATTTTATATTGATATTTTCTACTTGTACAGGTCCTGTGCTGTGCCTCGTCTAACGTAGCTGTGGATAACCTTGTGGAGAGGCTAGCGAGATGCAAAGCCAAGGTCCTAAGACTGGGTCACCCAGCCAGACTGCTTGAGTCTATACAGAAACACTCACTAGACGCCGTCCTAGCCCAGAGTGACAACAAAAATATCATCGCTGACATCCGCAGAGACATCGATAAAGCATTTGTAAGCGCACGGTAATGTGTGTTCCTCCTATAGCATGTCTTTTGTCGTCAACAGTTTGTTACATTTATCGTTTACATTTTCACAAGGTGGGAATGAAGAAGGTTCATGACAAAGGAGAACACTCCAACTATAAAAGAGAGATAGGGGAGCTACGCAAAGAGCTGAGAGGCAGGGAAGCAACGGCCATCACGCAGATCCTGAAAAGTGCTGACGTCGTGTTATCGACCAACACTGGTCAGTAATGGGTTTTCCAGGTAAAGTAAATTCTTTTTCATAGCATGTGATGATAAAAAAGCCAATCAGAGGCCACTTGTCTCCATCCCCACAGGAGCTTCTGATGATGGCCCCCTAAAATACCTACCAGCGGGCCATTTTGATTGGGTGGTGATAGACGAGTGTGCGCAGGCTCTGGAGAGCAGCTGTTGGATAGCCTTGCTCAAAGCCCGCAAGTGTATCCTGGCTGGCGACTACAAGCAATTACCACCCACCATCAAATCACAGATGTAAAATTAGACCCCCCCCCAACTCCTGAAAATACAACTTTTAATCTTTGTTACATTCTTCCCATAGTCTGTTGTGCAAAGTTCTCTTCTGTTCCGTCTCTTGAAGGGCTGCATCAAAGGGCTTGTCAGTCAGCCTCATGGAGAGACTTATCCACAAGTACGGGGATACGGTGGTCCGTATGCTTACAGTACAATACCGTATGAACAGCGCCATCATGGAGTGGTCCTCAAAGGAGATGTACCAGGGAAGGCTGACTGCTCATAGCTCTGTAGAGAGCCATTTGTTAAAGTGAGGACAAATCCCATGAAAAATGTGATTCTGATATTTTCCTGGGCTCAAATAGAACTAAAGAACTAAGAACAAAATGCTGATTTTGTCCAAACAGAGATCTCCCTGAAATCAGCTGTGTTGAGGAGACCAGTACCCCACTTCTTCTTATTGACACTGCAGGCTCTGGTCTAAGTGAAATGGAAGTCACAGATGAGCAATCCAAAGGCAATCAAGGTTAGGTGTATTCTAACAAGAAAACATTGTGGAACTATTTTTAGACTCTTTGTGGGGTATGGTAGTTAATGTGGTGTTTCTTTGCTGTGTTCTCAGGTGAGGTAGACCTTGTTGAGCTACACATAAAGGCCTTGACTGAAGCTGGCCTAAAAGCTAAAGACATAGCAGTTATTGCCCCATACAATTTACAGGTAAGTGTGTTTGTGTGTGTGTATGTGTAGGTGTTTGTGTGTGTATAAACATGTCACCATTTTTTTTTGTAAAGGTTCATCTTCTACGCCAAAGGCTTTCAGCAAGGCACCCTGACCTAGAGATTAAATCGGTGGATGGTTTTCAGGGCAGAGAGAAAGAGGCTGTCGTCTTGACATTGGTTCGATCTAACAGAAAAGGTAGTGTCTTGATATGAAACCTTTCCTGTCCAGCTGCATTACCAAAGAAAACGTTTACTTCATACATGCTTCGTTATCTTTAGGTGAGGTCGGGTTTCTGGCTGAAGACAGGAGGATTAATGTGGCCGTGACCCGTGCTAGACGTCACCTCGCCGTCGTCTGCGACACACAGACCGTGCAGAACCATGCCTTCCTGAAGTCCTTGATCAGTCATATGACGGAGCGCGGAGAGGTCCGAACAGCTTTTGAGTACCTCCAGGACATTGTGCCGCAGAACTACACCCGCAACCACAAAGATGCCAAGGCCAACAGCTCTGCTAGCAGCAACACATCTACCAAACAGAAGGTCAAAGGGCAACCAGGACAGAAAAAGTCCACTAGTAGCAAAACAAAGGACAATTCTGCTCACTCTCTAAAGCACACACAATCCGGTATTTCAGGAGGACTGACGCAGGAAGAAGAGAATAAAAACAAATATGCTGAGATCATGAAGCAGGTGGAGAGCTTTCTGAGCAACCCGAATCGAATTGAACTACAATTCCCTCCATCCCTCAACTCTCATGACCGCCTACTTGTCCACCAGATTTGTGAGGAGCTGGGAGTCAGGCATGAGAGCAACGGGGAAGGTAGGGACAGGTGTATCACCGTCTCCAGACCTCTGAGGTCCAGTCCGACTGAGCCAGCTATTGCTCAGGAGCTGACACCATCAGAAGCTGTCCAGGAAAAAGAGGTGGTCCCAGAGCCCCGAGGACGGCCATTTTGTGAGCCTATATTGGACCATAAAAGTTTACATTTAGAACGGATGAAGAGAGAGCAGCAGAAGAGGGAAGAAAATGCCCAACAAAAGAAGCAAACTGATAGCAGTCACTCAGGGCAGGTCCAAACTTCTAAGAAGACCAAGTCAGCTAAAGGTTAGCATTCCTAGAGCTCAACCTCCTGAATATTTTTTTTGCTACATACCTTTTTTGTGAAAGCCAGAGTTCTGTGTAATTTCTTTATCTTTTCTTCCAGGAAAGAGCCATACCAAAGTGGGCGCCTGTGGTATCGCTGCTGCTGCTACTACAGATGAGGACTTTGACACGCTTATAACTGCTGTGATCAAGGCTGAGAGCGTGTGTAGCTTTGTCAAGTGTAAAGCCTCTGTGCTTACACTTGGTCAACTCTGCCTCTTTTGCACCAGACAGTATTGTTTAAGTCATCACATACCCGAGGTAAGATTTGGAGAGAAGAACACGATACATACATCCATTTTATGTAATTTTCCTTAGACTAAATTCACAACAGACACATTTGGATTGCCACATGGGGCAATATATTACAATCACAAGAGACTATGTCAATATAGACTCTGGATAGCCATAATCCTCAAATGTTTTTCAATTGCGAGATCCTAAATTGATACTGTATGTAAAGCGAATCAAATCATAGAGTTGTAGCTTGCAAAATTAGGATGGCTTTACCAGACTAGTCTCTAGAGCGACTAATAGTGTAGTATAACAATCACAACCAATTAGCTCAACCATGAGTTTTATAAAAGCTATAACTTTTTTTTTTTTTTTTTGTGTGTTAGCTGTCAAAATTATAATTGCAGTTTCCTTTTTAACATTTTAGGTTCATGGTTGCGGAGACAAAGCTAAAGCCAATGCTCGAATGAGAATAAGCAAGGAAGGTGTTCTGTATGCTGGCAGTGGGAAAAAAGATAATTCCATGGACCCGAATAAGAAAGCCTATCTGCAAAGAAAACTGGACTCTAAACTTAAAGATATGGCAACTCAAAGAAAGACAAAAGGCAAAGAAAAAGATAATTAAAAGTTGTTTAGTAATTACATAACTTTGGTATTTCTAACATTTAATTCTTATTAAGTAATATACATTATTGTGAAACAGTTACCATGTGGTTTTACATTGGTTTGTTTTCACTGAGCTATACATGGAATACATACATGGAATACATACAGTGTTTGGTAATGCTTTTAAATTACATTATTTTGTGGTAAAAATAGCTATGACACACCATGCAGCCTACTCTACATTTACAGATATTTTCATTTGACGAATTGTTAGCGGGCTGATGCTTTCCCGTCCTCGTACATGCCAGGGGCAAAGTATGTAAAGAGTCTTTCTGTGAATCTTTAAATGTGTGTATTAGTGTTGAATCAACAGGGTTGAGGAATGCCACCTTTCCCTAGTCATAATCCAGCTCCACTGTAATGCTCTGGAGCTTCTTCTTTAGCGTCAGCTTGGTATGAGGACCCAGTATGTATCGCCACAACACAAGCCAATCACCCAGAAACCTTTTAGCCGGGTTCAAAAAGATGGCATTCTTCCTTTTGATAGAGTCTCAGGCCACCGCGATGTGCCCGTCTCTGCTTTGTCCAACTGTGTTTTCCAGAAGTGAACCCTGTAGCTCCAAGCACAGCGATGCGGCTGTTGCAGCATTCTGGGTTGTCAGGAAGGGCCTGCTTCCTGCTGTACTGCACGCGGGTCAGCTCATCCGAGGAGAATAAGTTGGACTGGGCTGTATTTGGATCCAGAGTGACAGGAACTGGTTTTCAGTTCTTTCAGCTGTTTATTCAATGCTTCCAGTTTGGCTGAGATCTCTATCTGAAAAATGACTAGTGAAATTGATCAATCGATTCATCCAATACTATGACTAAAAATAGACATGTTTGACATTTTTCATCTCTCCTTTCATGTCAGAAGGGACATACTGTACCTTTTTTCTCTAGTGCTGCCTCGCTCACTGAAGAGCATTAATACATTTTATGCTGCTTGATGCCTGGTAGACAAGACAAATAAGCTCCTCATCATTCTGACAGAACCATTTGAGCTTCTCATTATGTTGAGCGCAAAGTTCTTATTCAATTCTGCATGTCCTCTGCTCTCGAAAGGAGTCTGCAGCTATATTTAGTGGCAAATTTATAGGAGGCCTCTCAGAGCTTGACACCCTGCAACACGGAGCATTCTTAAGATCCCTTAAATTCCCAGAGTTGATGTAATCAAGTTTTGCAAAAGTTATGGCTTCATTTCAGGAGAACGGGGATGCTGAATACCTCACAGCATAGTGCACAAAGCAGGTTCTCTTCAGAGAGTGAAGTTCTGGTTGCCATGTGATCCAGTTCTTGTTGCCTGCTGCTGTCTTACTGTAGTTGTCTGTAAAGTAAATCTGTGCTGCCAACACCATACATGGAACTATGTAAATGTTGACGAGCCAGTTGAACTGGTTGATTTCACAGTATTTATATAAGTGTATTTCTTTTCCCTGTTAAACATAATTACAGTTACTTCATTTAGTAGATGCTTTTATCCAAAGCACATTTACATACACGAGTAAGTCTACTATGGAGCTGGTGGGTTGGGCATATTGCTCAAAGATGCATACAAGTAGGCTATCCTGCCTAATAACTAATTAGGCTAAGTTCATGTTAATTTATATCATCACGTTAACTATATGTTAGCTTGCATTAAATGTCAAAATGAAGTGACAATAAAATAGAATTGTGATAAATAAAAGTAATATATGATAAAACATGGCCTCTCTGTCAAGTAACAACTTGTCACTTTTGAGTGCACTTTATTTTCTTGACAAAATATTTTCATGTGACAGTAAAATTGTCAGACAATATTTATGCATGATTAAATCTACATTTCTAAAAAAAAAAAAAATTCTACATTGATGAACTTTACTGTTTAAATCCTCTGAAAGGGGTAATAAAATAAAAACGGAGGTAGTTTAACCATTAAACTTATCACAAATAGCAAACTGATATGTAAAATGTAAAACATTAACTTTTAAGATAAAAGGTTAATAGCAAAACATTTTCAATAAATATCTAATATGCCTATACATTATCTGTGCTGTGCTTTAACAGGCGCATGAAGATCAGTCATGTAAATGAAAAGTTTCTACTATGACAATTAGAACTTGTGCAATATAGGCAAATTTCTTGGTCTCCATTTGTTCATGCTTTTGAATTGTGAGTAGCTGCATGCTGTTTGGACAGCTGAAGAAAAATACACTTGTACATGGTTATGAACTTCTAGTTAAATTTTGAATAATGAGACGGCATTATCTGCTGAAATAATAGAATGAACCTTGACATCAATATTTAGAAACCACACACTTTAAAAAGCAAATTAGTAAGCACACCATTATGAAGTAAGTTTACTGTAGTTTGAAGGATAAAAACCATTGAATACTATCTGTATTTTTTAAATAAAGCAATATGCAAAATAAATCAATTATTGTTGTAATTCACTTGGTTAGCATCTTAGTACTTGGAAATAACAATGCCAGTCTTTAATTTAACCAATCAAGTAATATTTACATAGAGCTATACATACCAACAACAGATTATTCACCATGTATTGATAACTATTGATTGATGTATTGGTCATGTGGTTGTTTCCAATTATTTAAAGATGTTAATCTATACTCAAATATCTTTTCGTGACATACTAGCCTTTAGATTTGTTAAGAGACTTTAGTTAGTTTTACATTATACAAAACACTCCCAATTAAAACTGCTCCTACAGCAAATGAACAATGATATTTACAATCATACAATAATAAATACATATCTGAAATCAATTCCATTTCTTAATGGCAGCTGTGATACTGAATGTTCTCTACATTGGCATGACATTCAAGTAGTTGTTTACCAAAAACCTTATATTCTCAATCAAACCCCATAATGTGTGTATGGTCATCTAAAAAGTGAATGTATACTAAAAAAATAAATAAATGAAAAACCACTGTACTTAAGATCATTGGGATGCCACAAAATATTAAATATTTTAAAATATTTTTGTTTCTTTTCATAGATGGCATGCTTTAAATACATTGATGCATACAATAGCAAATGGACAATGCGTTTGATATGAACTGATCCATATCCTTTCAACTGCAACTAAAATAGATGCTCAGTTATTAGAGTCTGTGTGGCATTTCTTTAACCACATTTAGCAACGGCCTTCTGCTTTGACTGTCCCTTACAGATTTGTAAGGACACGGTAAGGACTCAGGGGCACTGGGGACTCAACATTCTCCACGCCGAGCGAATATGAAACTTCACATATACTGTTGGGACATCCAGCCTCCCATACGAGTCTGAGGCCGTGGTATCACGGTGTGTCCCGCGGATCCAGCGCAAGAGCATGGCCAGACAGTCACACAAATCCTGGTTTTACAGAGGCTTGGCGGCACTTAGGACAACCCTTTGTCCCATTAGTCTGCAGGCACCTAAAGGGATAAAATAGCTGATGTAAATACATTTACATCAGTAAGAGTGGGTCCACATTAAAGTTAAATGTTCCCCAATGCGAACAAGCAAACCTAAACGAGCTCTCTGAAAGAATGAAATAATACAAGATGTTAGCACCAACATCAGAACAATCCATAAGGAATTGCTTGGTAAAGCAAACAGAGAACTGCATAGGTTGAGCTAGAGCACCCACTTGAGATGGAAAATGTGAGAACAGGGCAACGACTGCAGCTGTTGGTCCCGTTCCCCGATAGACTCGCCACACATTCCACAGTAGAGCTCCAGCTCCTCCACACACTGCAGAATCTTTACCACCTGCTCCCGGAGCTGATCCTGCTGCCCCCGGCTACGGTAAACCCCCTCGCACAAGCAATGCACCTTTAGGGTACACAGCTATAAGGAACACAGGGAGAGGAGTCAACGTCATCGTACCGTCTGATGACGTTTCACCCTGTAGGATTCTTTGTCATTACTCTGGATCTGAGAACTTTAAGTACCTTATTTCCTAACCCCTCCGCTACCTCTTCTGCTCGCTGCAAAGAATCGAGAGCCTAGGAAAGAAAGAATAATGATACATGTAATGTTATGTATGACAAATTGTGTAACACAAGGGACAATTTTTATTTACATAGCACATTCAGGCAGACCTTGTCCAAGTCCTTCTGGAGGAGCCAGCACTTTGCGACTCCTAGGTAGATCTGTGCTTGCCCAACACGGTTTCCGATCTCTGTCATAATGCACATTGCAGATTCATAGCGAGGGAATGCTTTCTGGACCAAACAAGTGACACACCAAGTTAGTGGGACGAGTATAAAACACGACAGCGAGTGGCAAACACGCCGTACGTAAATTATTAACGTCTCAAACATGAAAAAAGTCAACACATTTAAAAATAAATAAATAAATAATGTAACTAAGAGACGTGCGTGGAATGAATGCAGTGCAAGCATAGAAGAGTAGCTCAATGTCAATATCAGCATAAGCTATCTTACATCAGCGTCGTTTCTGCAGCGGTGAATATCCGCAAAGTTTAGTAAGCATAGGGCCTGAAGGGGGCGGTCTCCATGCTGCAGAGCAATCTTCATAGACTCCTGGTGAAAGATAAGATGGTATTTAATGTTTTGCATTGTTATTTCTCACAATGCTTGAAAACAAATGTTTTTATTGATAATAAATAAACTATGAATTGTTCATTGTAGATCAGTGGATTCCCTTTACATAGAGATAGAAATGAGAGTGATGAGATTATCACTGAGATTAGATAGTTAAACTGTGACTTTGAAAATAAATTGGTGACTAAAACAATGTGACTTTAATTATAAATGGGATAGGTTCCATAATAAACTATTATAATAATAAAAATATCTAGGCATACAATATTTCCAATAAATCTCTTTCAGTAATTTGTACTCTTGGTACTGTATAGGCCTAATCAATGTACAACAACTGATGGAACGTATTTACATTTTTGCCATCGTTTTATGTTTAGAACTTCATATTGGTGCGTGGTATTCTACACACAGCAGTGTGAGTAAATTGTTTGTCCATATGCATTCAGCAAAAGTAATACATCTGAAACGCAGTCCCCGGTCCTGTTACTATACTAACACTTGTGCGCTTCAAGGCAGTGACAGCAGGTTATTTTTCGACCCGGTTCATAATTAGAACAGTCAAGACTAAAGACCCCCCCCGCCTTCCTCCTCCTCCTCCTCCTCCTCATTAACACGTAAAACCAGCACCGGCATATTTCCGTTAGGGTCTGAGGCCTGACACAACAGGGCAACTGACGCCTGCACCTGTCAGGAGCAGCAACATCAGACAAGCTGCTGAGCTAATAAGAGCTAATAAGAGCCAATAAGACAATACCTCGCAGCATTCCATGGCGTCGGGGAGGCGCCCCAGCTTTCTGTAGGCCACAGACATGTGATACTGGCTCATGGCGCGGTACTTCAGGCTCCAGCCCTTGCCATAGTCGTTGACCAGCTCAGCGGCTTTGCAAGGGAAGAACAAGGCTTTCTCGTAGTCCTGTTGGGAGTAGTGGTAGACCAATGATTTCACAGTATTCCCCACATGTGACCAATTAACATTAACACACATACTGTACATAGAGTATACCCATGCCGCTACAAAGAGCATTCTGTGTTCATCAAAACAAAGGATCTATTCTGATCCTACAAACACATTATAATGTTTGTTTCATAAAGTAACAAGACATAGGAGTCCATTCTTCACACCACATCATCACAAACCCATTAAAATCAATCCTCCCCAGGAAGCCAGCGCATTACTCTTACAAATCTCTCATGTCAAAGGCACTACATTGGCCTTGGCCATGGAGCCTGTCTTACTCAATCAGCCCTGCGTTTACAGTACATTGTATTATATTTAGTGGTGATGATGTCTGGTCCATTGCTCTGCAACGTTATCATAGTGTGGAAATAAACTCGCAAAGTCACTGCTGACTCCACAATAAACTGATGCATGCGAAGTGCATTATAAAAGGCCCTTATCCAAATACCTAGGCATTGTCCCCCGGGCAAGAACCCCTTTCACACAAACCACACTCATCTGTGATAATGCTGAGTCAGGTTGACAATACCTGATATTTTCAAGGTAAACGTATTATGTCACAAGCTCCTAAATTTTAAACCAACCCATGCGCTCACTATGTTTTCACATGTGTTCTATGTCACGGGACCTTGAGGTGAATGTAATAGTTCCCCAGACTGCAGCAGACTCTGCATTCCAGCATCTTGTCGTCATTGTTGTGTGCGTAGCGGAGGGCCTTCTCGTAGCTCTCCAGCCCTTTCTGGAACACACTGAGGCCTAGGAACGCGTTGCCCATGCTGAGGCACACCTGGCCATTCAGCTGCAGGCTGACCGTGGTGCCCTGCATGTTTAGGCAGGTCTTACAGTAGGAGACGGTTTTCTGGAAGTCACATAACTTCTCGTTGCTGCGCGCCAGGTTCAGGTAGCCCTCTGTCAAGTAGTCTGGGTCCTCCATCTCTCTGGCTGTGTCTATTTGAGCTAGGGCATACTGAAGACAGAGACACACCAAAAGATTAATTATAAAGCAGAGTCTAAATCAAATAAAATAAAAAAGGAGAATATAAAAAAGGAGAAAATACTCTGAAGTTAAATTGTTTCTGGTCCCTAATAAGGGGTTCATTCCATTGCTGATAGTCATTTAGGGCCATGGTAATTTGTTAATGAAGTTCTCACTAAACTACAGGGTGGGGATACTGTTAGTGTTGGATGAATGGTGGATTATGTCAACAAGACACCTCACACAGACAACTCAGATTGCAGGGCCCTCATTTTACCCCACTAACTGTGGAAGCCACAAATTAGCCAAAGATCACACTATGGAAAAAAGCAGCAGTAACCTTTCAAGTGTGTAGCCTACCTTCCTGCAGGCATGATGCCATATTAGATGAGGTGAGGTATAAAACAGCATCTCCTCATCTACAGTACATGGGTCAGAATCCTAATATTGATTGGATAACCTAAACCCGAGTGAAAGCTTGTTCTAGTGAATGGCTCTACTTATAATTCACAACATATGATCACACACACACACACAAACACACACAGAAAGATACATTGTACAAATGGCCATGGGAATTTGATATTGATCTTGTATAAAATACCATCATTACTCTTCATGTAAACATATGAATAAAGCATCTTAATCAGCGCTGTCCGTTGTTGTCATGATCTACCTTCAGCATCTCTTTGTATTTTCCCATTTCCGAGTGCGCAGTGATCAGGCATCCCAAAACCCGAAACTTCCCTCCAGGGTCCGAGGTCTTCTCCAACACTTTTGTCCAGACATGCAGGGCGCTGTCTGTCTGATTGGACTGGTACAGCTTTAGACCCTTCTCTATTTGCTGCTTGGTTTGGTCCTGGCCCATCTCTGGTACAAGATGCCTCATAAAAATATTCATTCGTTAAGGTGCAGCAGTGTCGGTGAGGCAGCAAACCACAGTACACCTCAGAAGACGCTCCACAGAAGACTAATCTTTTAGGTGGTAGGTGCCAGAAGCCCTGCCGGATCCAGCTCTCTCAGCTCCGGCTGTGCTGAGACGCAAATGAAACTGGATCCACCACAGCAAAACAGCAACCAACTAAGACCATTATCACCACAATCACTGGAAGGTAAGAAAAATATAAAATATATGTTCTCCGTTTAGCCCGGCAAAGCTTCCTCCTCGGCTTTACGTTTTCTCCTTGATTTCTGTGTGAAAAACGCCAAAGAGACATGTATCCCTATGGAGTGCTTGGAAGCGGTATCCCAAAATATCTACTCCCTCCACACCCCAACGAAAAGGAATTCTCAGCAGCCCTGCATTCGACCCCCTCCACTGCTCTGCGATGGCTGGTGCTACAGCAGATGGCCCCGTCACTCTAGACCATGTGTGCCTTCAGGAATTCCACTCCGCCCTCAGTAAGCAGTCCCAAGGTCACAATATCCTCCTAGCAATCTACCTTTCCACAAACACACAGCTTCTTGATCGAACACAAATAGCATCGCACGCACATAACACGGGCCTCTGGAGAGAAAACCAACCCGATCCACCGATGGATCCGATCCTGTCTGTGACCTGCGAGATGCAGCTATAAACAAGGGTCATTTTAAAACGTTGAGACGGCACGCAAAGCTGTGCTCAGATTGGCTGGAAATTCCTATTGGTGGTCCTTATAGAAGTCTGTGTAGGGGGGTGGGGGGGGGGGGGTTGCTTATGTGCCCCCACATCCCCTACCCCTCACCTTGGCGTCAGCAACTGATGCTTAGAATAGTTCATAAAGTCCGACATGTTACTGGTCTTGGGTTTCAGCTGCGCAGCCTCTTGCAACACATCAATGGGATCAGAGCACTGGACTATCTAGTGCAGCCATCGCTCCTCATGTACCCACCACAAAGATACGAGCAGGCCCTTTTATCACCTTGCTATTCACAAGGTGCATTATCAGTCCCCAAATAAATGTCCACTCCAATGTTAGTCTTCTTTGCTGGCATTTTTCAAATAGCAACAACAATGTTATACTTCAGTGGTGGTTAATAGGGTATAAATAATCAATGTATTAGAGATATATGCATTGTGACTTTTATTCTAAGGCCCCCCAGTATTAAGGAATATTTTTATACAGTATATACAATGATAGTCAATATTATGGTTACACCGTTTAATTTAAGGTACATTATCAATGTACAATTCTAGCACATATTTTAAGGAAATAAAAACATAAAAAGCCTCAAGAATCAAGTATACACAATAACTTGATATTTCAGTTGGCTACAACATATTTTTTACTTAAATGTAATGCAAAGATGATTTTGGCCCATTGAATCTGTTCATGCATGCATTAAACAGGAAGCACACTAATTTATGGCTGAGATGAACGTATATGTTTTTATGTACAGTATGTATGTTGTTTTTTGTGTTTACCACTTCTGTGAATCAAATTTCCCCTTGAGGGATAACAATAAAAACTGAACTGAACACAGAAACATTGTTATTGGTTACAGCATCACCATACACAATCAGCTGGTTATTGCTTCTATCCTTCTATCCTTCTTTAGAGCCAAAATAAGATGCACTGCAATACAAGGCTACAAGACAATGCTTAGCTGCTTTTAGTGGTGTGGTCAAGGAATGCAGTAGGGCCTGGCGTGTGAAATGTACATTCCAGTCAGTCAATCCATTTAAATGATTAAATGTCTCCACAGAGAACGTCATAGTTAAATAGCTATGCAAGCGTGTTCCGTGATGGCCGATGGGGAGTGGGTGTGTCAGTGAATAACCCGGAGAGGGGGGGGGGCTTCAGGCCAGCACAAACTGCCAGTTTGTGAGGAGGATCTTGATCCCCTTGATGACAGACACCACGGACGTGGCGGGGTTGAACTTCAATGTATTGGCGTCTCCCTTTTTGCACTTGTCCCTGAAGACGTAAATGCAGCCGTTGCAGCTGGCTACCTTCCAGAGCGAGGGGACGCAGCTCCACACCTCGGGGAAGCGCAGGCGGGTGAAACTCTCCAGCAGGGGGTTGTAGCACACCAGGGAGTCTCCCTCGGCCACCACGAAGATCACGTCCATGTGGGCGGCGGCGTGCATGCAGCCGGCGAACGGCAGCATGTAGGGCTTGATCTGGCACTTCTGAGCGGCCGTGTCGAAGCACTGGATGAGGCGCGACGGCTTGGTGAAGAAGTCCATGTCGTTCTCCTCCCCACCCAGCAGGTAGATGGTGCCGGCCAGGTTCACCCCCGCCGCCCCGGACACCGCCGTGTCCAGCTGGCTGGTCTCCGTCCACACGTTGTCCCTCACCGTGTAGTAGATGACGGCGTTGGACAGGGTGTCCTGCAGCGTCTTGCCCCCCAGCGAGTATATGGCGTCCTCAGTGGCCACCGACACCATGGTGTGGTGGAGGCGGTCCCGGGGCAGCGGGGCGCAGCGCTCCCAGTCCATGGTGTGCATATTGCACTTCCACATGCGGCGGGGGATGGAGCCGCCCACCACGTACAGGTCGCCACCGTGTTTGCACGCGGCGGTGATCTGGTGGCACAGGCTGTTCTGGCCGCTCACGCTGACGGCGTCGTCCTCGTCGCAGTGCAGCGACACGGCCAGGGAGTGGGTCCGCGTCTCCTCCTTTCCTATCAGGTAGATGTGGACCTTCTCACCGATCTCCTGCAGGGACAGAACACAGAGTTTAGGGACGGAGAACCAGATCTGACACGCAGGATGGTCAGAGGTGGGACTAATGCATTAGGACCAGGTACAGTGATTTCCCAAGTATTCCACACTTTTCCTTTAAGGGGACTTTGAAATGGAGAAATTAACCTTGACTAATTCAAATTAAACAACACTTTTATGTGGCATAGCTGTTTGGCTAAGGTCAACATCAGCATTGTAAAAATAATTTATAAAATAAAGAAAACTAAAAATATATAGCTCTAACATGTTTCTCACAAGAACAAATTCATTGGATTATTTGTATATCTACTCCTAAACTCCCTCCATATATAGGAATGGAAAAAAAGGAATCTGGAAAGGAATCTGGGCAGGTGTACATTAAGGAATTTGCTGCTACGGTAACAGATTCGGTTAAACCTGCTGCAAAGATAATAAAAGCCTGGGATGTTGTCGTTTTACTCCAATAGCAGACCCTGCATTACCTTAAGGTTTTCCTGAAGAACACATGAAAACTCCTCTCGCTCTACCTTGTTGTGGTTTATCCACGACTCAATAGCCCCTGTTGGATTCTGGGAACTTGGAACACCATCTGCAGAACAAAGAACAAACAAAGTCCATCAGCATTTTTATTCAAAACTACAAGACTATTTATTTTAATGAAACAGAGGAACACATTTACACCTTTAATGATATCCAAGAGCAGACAGAGAGGCAAATTGAGGAATTCTTCTGTCTGATGCAGCTGGACCAAGTGGATTTTGGCACAATGCTTGGCCGCAGTGTACAACTCCTGGTCACTGTGTCTGTCTGCAAGCCACATCACCTGGGCGATTAAAGGATAGCAATTTAAATGGTAATATAAAACTTTTGAAAAATAGAGAATACCAAGCCTAAGAAAAAAGAAGAAGAAAGAAAATCACCTGTAGGCAGTTCTTAACCTCCACCGTACGTGAAAGGAAGCGGGAGCATTCCTCAAACAAAGCCGTCAACTGATACATGTCTGCCATCTCATATGTATCCTGCAGGTCCTCCACTCGCAGTTTAATAGTGCCGTGATAGATGTAGTCAACCAGAAGCTGAAAGACCGTGGCACTAACATCCTTCAGCTCGATACTGCGGTTGTGGGACTCCTTGAGGTTAGAAGTGAACATGGAGCGGAAGAAGTTGCTCTGGGCTGAGAGCACCAGGCGGTGCAGGTGGAACTCTTTGCCGTCTACAGCGATGGTGACGTCGGCGAACAGGCCATCCTCCAGACACAGATCCATTATGCTCTTCACCACACGACTGGAGTGGGAGCGGTCGGTGAAGGTGTAGCCTAGAAAATAGTTTTCCTCTCCCACAGAGCCCCCGACACTGAGGCTCCCCTCCTCGCTAGACTCCATAACTGTTGCACACCTAGAAATCACAAAGGAAACATTCATCGGCATAAGATATAATGGTCAAACAACAGACCTTTGTCAGTGTACATTATATAGCAACACATCAAGGTTAACGCTTTTGCAGACTGTAATTTTCATTACACACCCTGATGTCCCATTTAAAAGAACGACTAATAATAATAATTATTATTCATAATGCGCTTTGAAAATTCTTGCAAATGGTCCATACAAGAATCCAGTTTCTCATTGCACAGTGGATAAGGTAACAAGTTAGTGTGTTGTGATAAGTTAGCCATGTAGCTAACGTTAGCATTTCTCCCCTACATCATCAAGCTAACTTCACCAGTGTGAGTTCAACCATGATATTTCCAGTCTATCTGGATAGAAATAGTCATTCGGTGGGATGAAATAATGCTCACCTTTATTCAATAACAAATAAAATACACCAATTACCTTTTTAAAACTACTTTTTCATTCAGAGATGCTTGAACTATTCCCCGGAAGTATTTTCTTTGTCAGCTGTAGTCAATTGCTGCTGCTGTCACCATGTGGCAGAGTGGTTTTACTACAGTTACCATTTAGAAAGACCGTACTGTTTGTAAGTGTACACGTGTAATATAGTATGGAAATGATTAAGATATAATTGTAGCTTTTGCATATCAGAGTTCCTTGAGCAGATCGTTAATTCAAAGATGTAAAACATATTCAGTATTACACTTGTACACTGGTTTGTTTCAATCTCTGTCAATTTAGTGGCCAATGGCCATTGTTTTAAAATATGCATAATAGGTGTGCATTATTGAGTGCGGAAGCTAATTTCTGCATGCTGTGGATCTCTAGGACCAGAAAAAGATATTTCCTGTCACAGCCAGCTGGCTTTTAGTCCCTTTTTCCAAAGTAGAAAAATGCATGGCATTTAGAATGGGTTGTCCCTCCACAGATTCACAAAAGTAGCTGAAGAAAAACCAGCCGTGAAAAGCATGCATTGGTATCAGTGGATAATATTCTAGAGTAATGGACATCAAATTTCAACTTCAAATCTACCTCCAGATATTTTTTTTGCTGGGATTTAGTCAAGTATTAAGGGGTAAGCTGAAATAGAATTCTTACAAACAGCACAGTAAAAAGGAAATTAAATGTTGAATAAACTTTGCATACGATTGTGAAAGTGCTGTCCATCAATGTCTATATTTACCTGGTCTATATTAATCAACAACTAATTATTATAATAAAGCAATTACATCTATTTTGTACTGCAGATGTTACTGCGGTTACATATGGTAGTACTGCTTCTCAGAGAGCCATCACATCGATTTCCGATGCAAACCTGATGTTTGAGGTACATTTCTGAGTTATTAATTGGTAGCTCTTTTAATATTTGCTATAATGTTGTTGTTTTTTTACATACTGTATGTAGTTTTTGCTGACTGGTGTTGAAATTGACCAAGACGACAACATTATCTTGATCGACAAGGAGATGGCATCTATGAGACAGGGACGTGCTTTCCTGGCTCATATAAATGACAACATTCCCAAAACACTGGCTTCCATGAATGAGATGCTGACCACAGTAGAGGGCCAGAAGAAGACAGCCATCCCTCACATAGACATTGAGAGTATTGTCCTGGCCATGGTCTACTCAGCACATCAGGCAGGACACCACCAGAGATATGAAGACAAACGTGCCTGGACCGAAGTACTCCTCCAACTAGCCAATATGACTACTAATGAACTGCGTGGACAATACTTGATCGATCATGCATGATATATTGACTGCTATTATGCATGGAATCATGTATGTAATTGGCATAACATACAGTATTAGAGGCATACATGTGCAAAAAAAAGAAGCTAAACGTCAATATTATGGCATTGTTAATATGCACATTTTTATTTAGTAGAGGATCAGCATAAAGAGTAAAAAATTCAACATGGACAAAGTTTTGTACTATATTGGATGAAAGGTGTATAAAAACAGGATATGCTCAGTCCTAACATGTCTTAACATTTGAAGTGCATTGTACAAAAACTGCTACAGTATATTATATAGAAAATAAACAAAATGAACACTGACCATTTTGCACTTCACTTCTTCCTTTTGGTTTGTGGTTTGCTGTTTTCAGCACACCTGGTCTTACTTTTAGTCTCAGAGGACTCCAGGGAAGAGAGCTTTTTCTTGAGTTTTGCATCAGCACCAGACCCTCTCCCATCCCTGTTGCGTTGCTGACCCCCACGCTGGCCTCGTGTGCTGCCTCCCGGTCTTGAGCCTACTTCTTCCAGCAGTTTGCTCTGCTTATTGATCACAGCGTTTTCCCGGGTCCAAACTAGTATATTAACCCCTGCGAAGGACCACTAAACGTAATTAGTGAGACAACAAAAGTGCCATTTTCCAGATTAAGTAATCTGCCGTTACGAGTTCAAGTGACAAACATTTTTAAACTCACCCATTCCAGATCCAATTGTATCACCAGCTGGGTTGAATTTGTTGACCTGAAAATAAATATGGCCACATGTAAAAACAAATTAAAAATAACTACAGTTTCAGTTTTTAAGCGTTTCTATTACAAGTGTTATATACTCACAGATATGATCCTAGAGGCATCACCATGATGCAGCTGACTCACAAGCTCTCCTGTGTTCGAGTTAAACACATCGATAGTCCTTAGATTACCCGGGCAAACCCTTTCATCAGGATAGCGGCCCACCACTATGAGGTCATACACCGGATGCCATGTTGCCTAGAAACATAGAGGCAAAATGTGGAGGTATGTATAGGTCCAGGAGGTATTTATTTGCATTTGCAACAAGAGGTGCTAATGTAGAGAGGGGACCGACCTTAATCGGTGTTAGGTGCTGGAACTGCCTGTGTGGATGCTGGATGATGTGTTGAGGCTTGGACCAATCCGAGGAGGAGTAGACCCGGATCTGGTCGTACTGGTCGGTGGTGAGCAGTTTGGAACAGTCCAAAGGATTGAAATAGGCTGTGTGAAGTAGACAGTAAGTGATTCATAATTCTGTTTACTACAACTACACCCAACTTAAAAAGTCAAAATATTTTTGTATTTCTCAAACTGAGTGTATGGATTTATGATAAATAATAAAATTTAAAAAATTTGAAATCTAGAGGCAGTGTTACCAGAGTTGACAGCTTTGTCGTGAGGCATGTCATAGAGGAAGCTCTTCCTGTCTTTCATGTTCCTTGTGTCCCACAACTTGACAGTATGATCAACTGACGCTGTTGCCAACAACCAATCACATCGAGGATTGAACTCTGCATGAGTCACTTTAGCTTTGTGCAGTTTATCACTGAAAATCTAGTTTGAAAGGAAAAAAAAGAATTAGTTAACAAAAAAGTAAGCGCCAAATTGTTGGCTGTGGAGTTGTAATTTGCAATATTTTGCTGTATCCAAAAAAATAAAATAAAGATTTTCAGTACAGAACACGTTTGATTACTAAAACCCAAGATAACACGTACAATTTAGGCACTAATATTATTCGCTTTGTTTTACATTTAATTCATACCTTTTGGCCATCCATACTCAGCAGTAGGAGCTGTCCCACATTGTCTCCTGTAACAACCATCTGCTGGCTTACAGACACATCTACACAACAGTACCAATAACTGTAAAAAAAAACAATGTAATTATTGGATACAAATTACAGAGTATATAATATATCAATCAGCATAGAGTTTATTATTCCATTTGACATGCACATACACATGCATATTGCAATGGCAATTAAAAGTATATTGTCTATTATAAATACACTGTAGTATATACTGTAAATGGGATCATTTCAGGTGTCATAAGTGGAAAATAAATAACTCTCCAAACAGACTTCCACTACGTATGCATGCCTAATACAAAAAGGCATGTGTGAAGACTTGTGCTTGTTCCCTTGTATACATGCTGCACATAAAGATTATTATCTTGTGAAGAAAAGGTCCCCACTATTCTCTCTTGCACTCAAGATCCTCACCAAACACTGTGGTAATCATGCCCACAGTCTTGGGTTTTGGACAGAACCGAGGAAGTATAGCCCTCAAAGCTCTGCATAGTCAATGTGCCATCGCCAGAGGCCACACAGACTTTGGAAAGATCCATTGGGCAAAACTTCATCCCTCCAATGAAGTCTCCAGCTCCTTTCTGTGCACAAAAACATACATAGCTGCAGGCCTTTCACAGGGCAGTTGCTAGTCCCTACACTACTACCCTAATGGCGGGGCTGTTATGATAAAAGTGACCCACTCAGAAGACTCACTCATCTTGGTGCCTAAAACAACTTTCTGACCCACTTCTTACAACTATGACAAAAACAAGGGGACATTATCTTACTCAATTGTGTCTGAGTTGGCAAACACTCTTAGAGTTGTCCCATTGAAATCGCGAAGTGCTGTGGTACCCCCGACAGATGAGATGAAAATCTGAGTGGGATTTAACTGGTTAAACTTCATGTCTGTAACTGAGTCTCCAGCTCCCATCTAAATAAAGAACAAATGAAAACCCTTTAACGTGGAATACAATTACGTTGGTGGGCCACTAGATCAAATCTATTATTAAATTAAAGTATTATTAAACAATCTTTCAGTGGTCATCCATTTGTGTGAGGAAAGAAAAAATGTCAGGCATTTAAAATACAGAATCCATTTACTAACTTTTTATGAGAATAATGTGTCCTTTGCTCACCCCTTTAATAAAAGTAGTTTTGTTGAGTGCATCAAAGTCCCAGAGAACTATATCCCCACCCTTGGAACCAACTGCCAGAGTAGTGGGGTGATTGGGATGCCATTCCAGACAGGTGATTCTACGATCAAAGGGGCTGGAAGTGCGGTGGAGCTTGTAGGAATCCAGCGAACGAACAAAAGGCTCCTGGAGACACTGGGTATAAAGTTAAGAGATGTGTAATTGTCCTCACTGTCATTTGAGTATTCTTCACTCACTCCCCCATGGGAATGGACAACAAGCAATCATACCCGTCTCATCTGGGAATGTAGACTCTCGCCCAGCGTGCTCTTGTAAATAAAGTGCAAGATGCTTCCAAGACCTTTTTTCTGGACTCGGGAAACAGTATTGACCTTGAGGGAAGTTCCTGAAATTGACAAAAATAGTGGAAACCCCTATTTTTTATTCTAATAGGCTCTACTAGTAATATTTTAATATTCATATTTATTCTAATCTAATATTCGGTCATTTACAATCTTTTTTAATTGTGTATGTGTATTGTATGTGTATGTATGTAGCCTACATGGACAATATAAACATACAGTGTAGGTGTGTGTATGTTAAATTCGCGTACAAGTATGTGGGTGCCTTTCTAATCGTTATTTTTAAATAAAAACACACCTGCTTTAGAGGTCTCGCCGTCCAACTTATCTCGCAGTTTTCGAGAGATAGCTCGTCCAGAGCTGTCCCCAGTTTTTTTCTTCATTTTACCCTTTTCCTCCGACGCATCTGCCTGTGTACGTTTACTTTTCATTTCTCCCCCTGGAAACAACAAAAAGCAAGTACGTGTTGTGAAAGGTGCAAAACACAATATAATAACAACAGTTTAGTAGTTATCTATACGGTTAAATGTTTCAAAGAATAAAATGTTCTGATTACACTGTACAAACGATCGGTGTTTTCACGGACAGGAACACGTGAATTTTCTTGTTAAGTAACTTCTGCATGTGTTTACCAGTAGCGGACGGTAGGCGTCAGTAGGCAAATGTCCATGGGCGGAAGTAAAGGCGGAAACACATGTTCTGTTATTGACGAATTCTATTGGTTACGATTGGTTCTTTTGAAAAGATTTTGTAGACTATCCGATGCGGAGGGAAAGTTTGAACTTCGAAATAGAGTGATAACGACAGAGTCGAGAAAACTCACAACAGTGCACGATGATAAGGCCGACGTAAGTCGCGTTTAGTCGCTTTGCACATATAATTAACGTATGAGAGTGAATCGTATTTGCCAACTGTTGCATTGCTGTTATGATAAAGAACAAGCTGAACAAGCTAAACAGGCTAATAGCGTGGCTATCTAGCAAATCTCGACGAATGTGAGCATTCTATCTCTAATGCAAACATTTTTTTCTCAGCAGGGGCAAAACTCCGCGTAGACCTCAAAAAAAGCCTTCCAACAGCCAGAAGGATCCAGTAGGGGTGAGTATTTTAATCAAAGGCTTTCATTTTACCGTCTGAGCTTGCCTTGCGCCAGTTCTTGCTAAGTTAACTAATCTCCGAACGGTACCATCTCCGACTTTACATTGTGTGACAGATATAGAATCGGATATGTCTGACTTTTTTTATTTTTGTATTTGTATTTTGCGTTGGTTCTTATTAGGTATACTGCCGGGTGCGGCCCTTAGGTGAGGAAGACAATGAGTGTTGTATTGAAGTGATCAGCAGTAGCACTATTCAATTACATGCACCCGATGGGCTCAAGGCCAATCGAAATGGGGAGTTCAAAGAGGTATCTAGTGAATCAGTATTTATTTGAGTGCTCTTATAGTCCGTCTCTTCAATGAGAAATAAACACAACTACTCAGCTCATCGTCTCATTTTCTTTCCAGACACAGTACTCCTTCAAGAAAGTGTTTAGAATTGCAACTTCTCAAATGGAGCTGTTTGAAGAAGTTGCAAAACCTCTCGTGCATGACCTGATTCACGGTAGAAATGGTAAGCTAGTTTGTCTCGTTCTTAGCCGCGCTCTAACATACTTATATTTTTAATAAATGTCTTGGGTTGTCCACACTGAGCCTTTCTGTTACAGGGCTGCTCTTCACGTATGGGGTCACAGGAAGTGGTAAGACCTTCACCATGACTGGCTCGCCCGGCCAAGGAGGACTTCTTCCTCGCTCTCTTGACATGATCTTCAACAGCATAGGCCCCTACCAGGCCAAACGATTTGTGAGAGCTTAAAACAAGACACAGGTTGTTTAAAATGTGTTAACTATTGTGGTGAATATTTATTTATTTTATATTTATTTATTTTGTAGGTTTTCAAGACTGATGATAAAAATGGTATGGAGGTCCAGAATCAAGTTGATGCTTTGTTGGAGCGCCAAAGGCGGGAAAACCAACAATCTGTACCAAAGACGCCCTCTTCCAGGTAAGTTTTATCACTATGATCTATTACTGGCCTGACCTGCTCCCGTAAATGTAATATGGAGACATGGATTGGCTTCCCGAAGTTGCATATTCCTAGATTCCTGCTACTCCTAGTTGAGGTCCAATGTAACGAACACTGAACTCTGGAAAGACCTTGACTGTCTATTTTGTTCAAACCGTTTCCATGTTGTTTTCCATAACCTCAAAAGGTGTAGGGTGGTGGTGATCACTCTGCAAGTAGACTTGCCGGTGCCTGTTGTTTCCTAGGGGGAAATCTTTTTCGCAAGTGCGAAACACCTGCCTTTTGCCAACCTGCATACGTAAAAAAAATTATTTGGCGTTGTCTGTCAAAAGGGAGCCTTCAGCGGAAGGTTCTCTTCAAATCCCATTTAAGTGAGCCTATGGTTCTCCGGGGCAGACTACACGGAGCTACGTGATTGCATTTGATCCGCTATCTGTAACTGGCACTTTGTTTTCAGACAGAGACTTGATCCTGAGTTTGCTGACATGATCAACCCAGAGGAGGCTTGCAAGGTGGATGTCGTTGACGAGGACAGCAGCTACGCCATCTTTGTCTCCTACGTAGAAATTTACAACAACTACATCTATGATCTCCTAGAGGAAACACCTTATGACCCAATCAAACCAAAGTGAGTTCATGGAATAGGAGGGTGGAATTACTGTTAATTTGATGTTCAGCAAAATTAAATAATTTGTATTAATAGCTTGATGATATTAAGAGACTTAAGTAGATTAAGTAGAGTAGATAACTATTTAATGTGACCATTTGTGGTGCTCTCTAGAGCTGTATCTCTCCTGGTAGCGTAGCAGCTAGATGAAATGTCTCTGTTCTTTTGTTAGGTGGAATGGAGGCACACCTGTGCGACAAAACACTGAGTTTGTGTACGTGACCAGTGCATGTTGCCCCATACTATTAGTACCCTGATGTAGCCGGCTTTACATTTTCGTACGCTGTGCTGTCAATCACTGCTCGCTGCTTATTGAGCTGTATGTTTTAGAATGGAGAACCTTGCAGTCACCACTCGAGACAGATTCCTCAGTCGGTCTACAGATGGACCACATTAACAAATTTAGTGTTGCCCCTGGTGTGGAAAGTAGAGGTATGAGAGATAGGCCAAACTGAACAGATGACAGGCCACATGGTCATTTTTCTGCTAAGTTTGATTACCTTAGTTCAAGCCTGTCGTGCTTTTATACCTGGGGGTTGGACATGCCATTCCTTTAGAACGGAGTATAGCCCAGAGTTCCAATATTGTTAGCACTTTATTTAAACCTACTAAACTATGGGGAAACATCATGTCTGGCCACGAAAAATTTACAATTGGGCAAAGTACGAAAGCACCTGTGTCTCCAGTGATGACTCGTGTTTCTGTCCAGAAGTACAGCCTGTATTTGTCCGTGTTGCCTGCCCCATTTGTTATGGCAGAGCTGTTCAGTGGCTTGGTACACTACCTGCTGTTTGTTGCTTTGTAGTATGCTTTGATTGTGACTGTCTAGTTGCTTTGAGTGACTGCAATCCAGCACATCCCCCAACCTGTCCAGAGTTTGTCTGTCATTTTTGCATTAAAACGCTAGTACTTGTGTGCTTGTATTCATCAATATGTCCGCTCTTGCGATTTAGACCACCCCAGTCTAAAATTCTCAGAGAGGATCAGAACCACAACATGTACGTGGCCGGATGCACAGAGGTTGAAGTTAAGTCGACCGAGGAGGCGTTTGAGGTTTTCTGGAAAGGTAAGCTGCTATGATCAATTTTCGCATGGTTTCAATTCAGTGTAACACTGCAGTGATGAGCTGAGACCTAACTGACCTGGCATTGCTGCCCTCCGGGGTCTGCTCTGGCCAGGGAATGACCTCTGTTAATCTTCTCTCTGAGCAGGTGAAGAAGGCATTAGTGAGGGGGGGGGGTGCAGTTATAACTGTGCACACGGGCCATGCTGTATGATGGGTGCTTGACAAGAACCTTGTTCAATATTGTTCCAGGTCAAAAGAAGAGGAGAATAGCCAACACCCAGCTGAACAGAGAGTCCAGTCGCTCCCACAGTGTGTTTATTGTTAAACTGGCACAGGCCCCCCTGGATGCCGATGGAGACAACGTTCTCCAGGTGAGTTTGTATATGCATTGTTTCCTTTGGGGCTGAGATCAGTATTTGGTCCTATCAGTAATTGACCTATCGCTAAGCCCCGCCACTCGAACGCAGACAAGCCAATGACAGTTCAGTACCAGCTGCACATTTGACATTTGATCTTACAACTATGTCCCTTTTGACAGCTTTTAGACAAAATCATAGTGCGTATAGTTTTGACACTGGCAGCTGCCATTGTTACTCTAGTCAGCTCCGATTGTTTGTCCGGGTTAGCAACAGTAACTAAGGTGGACGGGGCTTAGCGATAGGTAAAATTCTTATAAATATGCATATATGAACACGTTCAAAGATTAGCCCCAGCCATGTGTGTTGACTGTTTCTATGACTGTGTTTCAGGATAAGAACCAGGTGTCAGTGAGCCAGCTGTGTCTGGTTGACTTGGCAGGAAGTGAACGCACCAGTAGGACCAGGGCAGAGGGCAGCCGCCTCCGTGAAGCAGGTTTGTTTCTTGCCATCGAACATTCAGTCCCGGGTGGCATTCTCACTAAACTAAACTGTCTCCCCGTGTGCAGGCAACATTAATCAGTCGCTGATGACTCTGCGGACATGCATTGAGGTGCTCCGAGAGAACCAAATGTGTGGCACCAACAAGGTTTGTACTGCTCTCATGACCCCGACGCAAAATGCCGTCATTGTGTTCTTTATCTAACGGTCATTTAAACGTCCTAACAGATGGTCCCGTATAGAGACTCCAAAGTGACCCATCTGTTCAAGAACTACTTTGACGGCGAAGGCAAAGTGAGAATGGTTGTGTGTGTTAATCCCAAGGCGGACGACTACGAGGAGACCATGGTAAGCTTGTCCCGCCACACTGAATGCATGGTGTGTATGCTCTGTTTGAGCACTAGCTCACCAGTCCCGTCTGTACAGCTGGTGATGCGCTTCGCGGAGATGACCCAGGAGGTGGAGGTGGCCCGGCCCGTGGACAGGCCCATCTGTGGCCTCACCGCAGGCCGGCGTCAAAAGAACCAGGCCTTCAAAGACGAACTGTCCCGCAGGTTAGAAGAGCGTGGCGGCCCCATAGACAGAGGTAAGTGGCAAGCACCCAATATCTATTGAAAACACAATGAAATTGTTGCAGCACTAATGTCAGACAAGTCAAATGCAACTGAAATGAGCTGCCGAGGTAAATATTCACGTATGTAGGTTGTAATTCAGTGTAACACTGCGGTGATGAGCTAAGATGTAACCGACCTGGCATTGCTGCCCTCCGGGGTCCGCTCTGGCCAGGGAATGACCTCCGTTAATCTTCTCTCTGAGCAGGTGGGCCACAGTTAATTGTGTGCACACGGGCCGTGATGGGTGCTTTACAAGAACCATGAGTTACGTGATTTGAAGCGCCCATAGTTTGATATCGTCACTCATAACTTTTTGAGGAGATGGCGCATCAGCAACTATAGCTGTTCATCTCTTCTCATGGCCTGGCCTCTCTCCTCCACAGATATCCCCTCTGTTATAAACCAACTCCTGCAAAGCTTCCCCCCTCTGCCCTGCTGTGAGCTGACAGACCCCCACGACGACGTCACCCTGCCCAGGGTGATAGAGGTTCTGGAGAAGAGACAGAGGATCAGGCAGCGGATGATTGAGGAGTTTAGTCACGCAGGTGACTCTCGCTTGGTTGTGTTTTTCAGCGCTCCTCACCGCGTCAAAATGCACAATCGTAACTCTTGTTTCTCCTCCACTGTTTCAGCCAACACGATGAAGTCCCTGTTCAACGAGCTGGACAGCAAGCTTGTCTCCAAAGATAATGTTATTCATGAGCAAAATGACCGACTGGGGGAGAAGGACCAAGTCATTCAGAACCAGAAAGCTGAGATCGATCGCTTGGAGAAGAGAACCAAACTGCAGGACCACAAGGTGAGAGGCGTGGTCTGTTGGTGTATCTTAAAGGCCTAGCGTTTAACGTCTAGTAGCATCATCGCACGATTTCATTGCTGTTTTGGGACTGCTATGTGCATAGTATAGGTACGGGTGGTGTACACATGCAGATGGGTCACAAACATTGAATAAACGCTGCACCACCGTGTGATTGCACACTAAAATGCAGCGAGTACGTTTCGGGTTTTCACGAGCCCCTGCTCATCACCACCCCTTGTGGCCACAAAGTACCCTCGCAGCCACTATATTTTTCCGCGCCTCTCTCCCAGATTGACATCCTGCAGAAGACCACAAACATCTATGAGGTGGACAAGCGCAGCCTGCAGCAGGAGCTGGAAACCAGGGAGCAGAGGTTGCAGAGGGAGCTGGCTGAGAAGAGGCGCGTGGAGCAGCGCATGCAGGGTGTTGTCACTGACACCCAGCACAAGTGGGAGAAGGAATGTGTAAGTAACTCTCCTGTGGAACCGTGATCTCCACCTGTTGGCCACCTTTTTTGTCTGAGAATTGTATTCATTTATTTAATTTTTTTTATTCTACTCGTACTCTCAAAACTCTAAAGGGGATTTCTGCCTCGATTTACCCTTGTGGTTGAAACGAGCATTGTCAAAACACACTCCTCTCTCCTCCCCCTACTGCGCTCTTGACCTGTACTGTTCTCTAACCCTCTCCCTACAGCCCCATGCCTTTTCACAAACAGTTGTTTGGTGCTCACTAAAAGCTTTCCACTGTAACTTGTCTGTGTGCAGGAGAGGCGTGTGAATGCGAAGCAGCTGGAGATGCAGAACAAGCTCTGGGTGAAAGACGAGAAGCTGAAGCAGCTCAAGGCCATCGTGACCGAGAGCAAGGTGACCGGTCGCCCCGAGCCCCCCCAGCGCCAAACCCAGCCTCAGAGACCCCACAAGGACGAGCGACCCCTTGCCAAGCGGTCGGCTTCGCCCTCCCCCCTGCCTGTACGTTACGTTTTCTTGATGTTAAAGAGTAACTCATTTATAACCTTTTTTTTTAACACTGATTATGTTCATGTACCTAACATTCAGTCCAGGTCAGGCCGGGGTCAGTCCCAGCGAGCCCCACCCGAGCTCTGTAGTGTGAAAGTAGCCTGAGCCCCTCTCCCACCGTCCCTAGCGCCAGTTGCTCCCCACCTGCGGCCTCCTGTGTCTCTGACCGAGAGCAGCGGGCAGGCCAGCCGTTCCCCTAGTAAAAATGTTAGCTTGCGCTCCCCGACATGCCCCTCAGCCATACCGCTGTGCTGGGGAGGCAGGGGCTGTGCTGGGAGCAGAGACCCAATGCTCCTGTCCACCTCCCGGTGTGGAAATAGCCAAACAAGTCTACAGGGTCTACAATGCTTTAGCTGTTAGCAGCATCATGAGCTTGTGGAACTGACACCAAACTGGTAACTTTGTGATTTTTTTTTTATTTTTTTTTATCATTATTATTTGGTGCAAATATTGGGGATTCTTGAATGTAACGTCTAAACTGAAACATAACTTTTATTTTGCTGTCGCTCTTTGAACACAAAACTATTCTGACGTAGCACGGGTTAAAACAACCATCACCTCCAGACCAAGCATTACGTTGCACTTCATTGTTAATCCTTGTACAATAACGGGTAGGAGGACGATCTAGAAATGTCCCCTCTGCTCTGTGACTTGGGTAGACCACCACGCCGGTGCGGCCGCTCCACAGGCGCTCCCGCTCTGCTGGCACGGAGCGCTGGGTGGACCACAAGCCGACGTCCAGCGTGGAGCTGGGCACGGTCCTGCAGCCCGTCATGCCCAACGCCATCAAGGTGTCGGCCCCCAGCGAGAAGGCCTTGGCAAGGTGTGACAAGTACATGCTGACCCACCAGGAGGTGGCCTCTGATGGGGAGATCCAGACCAAACTGATCAAGGTGAACAAGCGACACGCTAAACGCTAACGGCGCGTGCTAAACATTATTCATTAGTCTAATGGTATGTGATGGTGTTATGATCACAAAATGCATTGTAATTAAAGGTCCACTACGCAATGTTTTAGACGCACCATAAATAAAGATATTAAATGTAAGCCACAAACATGGAGATTTAAATAACTCGTGGGTGCAGAATGAGATATTGAAATTCAACACTGCCGGTTGCCATTACATCACCCTTTAGACAGTCAGCGGAGAGGTCAAAAATGTATCGCTGGTGAATATTTTATATTTGTTTGTTCTATACAAATATTTCAGCGCTCTCAGTACAATTGGTGTGCACACTCCGCATCTGCAAATGTTAAAGAAAGGCAGCGCTGTAAAAGCTCTGTGATAGACCGTTCCTCTGTGTGTGCTACAAACAGGGTGAGGTGATTAAAACCAGAGGAGGAGGGCAGTCTGTTCAGTTTACAGACATGGAGACCCTCAGACAGGAGGTCACCACAGGCCCCAGGTAAGTATCATCCACAGCCACATATATTCAGAACAACTTGAATTGATTTTGATAGATTAAAAAAAAAAATGTATTTCTCTGTGAAGCCGCAAGAGGAGATCGACGGAAGAAAACCCCTCAAATAAGGAAGAGCATTCAGACGGGGACTGGACTGATGTTGAGACAAGGGTACATAAACAAACTTCAATAAAACCTGTTGTGAGGTGATAAATTATATATTTATTGGAGGGGTCCCTCCTAGCCTGGTAGGTGTCTGTGTGTTCCATGATAGTTCCATGTTTGTTCACACTATAATGTTCTATTGGGTGCTGATCATTGCTGTCTTCCCACCCTAGTGCTCTGTGGCTCTGGAGATGAGGGCTGGATCAAATATGGGTCCTGGTTACGAGCATCACGGATGCCCCAAGTAAGATGGCATCATTTTGTGGTTTATAGCTGAGGAAACCCTTAATGTTTACTGGAAACTAATTCTGTTTGTTGCAGGCGCCGAAAACCTTAAGGAGACTGTTCGGTCATCGTCCCCTGCTATCGTCACCTGGCTGATGTGCAATAGTCTATACTACACACTTTTATATTTAGCTTTAGTGTTCATATTTAAACATTTGCTGTGTGTGAGAAAGCATATGATCAAATATTTTAACTTTTATATTGTAACTGTAAAAAAAAAAAATGTTATCTGATCCAACCAAAGAGAGAGGTAATGGATTTATGGCCCTGTTACTGTAGACGAGTTGTGTGTATTTCTTTATTTGGCACATAAAAAAGAAAAGAAACAAAAGCTCATAACCAGTCAATGTAGTTTGTAATGTCTGTTACTTTTTAGTTGATGGGGCTGTTATCATGTTATAGTGGCCTCCATGACTAACCAGAGGGGAAAATATCAGAGGCTTATGCAGCATCATGCCTTTTATTTTTTAATTATGAAAACCATGCAAACTAGTTTATCATGTATTGCAAACCTTTTTTTTCCACGATTAAGTCAAAAAAAATATTTCATCATTGTACAATCGATATTACGATTTATATTTCATGTCTGTCATGGTGGGCAGGAAAGTCTAGTGGTCTGGGTGTTGTACTCCCAGCCGGAGGGTCGTGGGTACGAGCCCCAGAGTTGGCCTACCTGTAAGCATCCTTGAGCTGGATGCCTAACCCCTACCTTCTTGTAATAGCAGCATGTAATTGTAAGTCGCTTTGGATAAAAGCGTCTGCTAAATGATCTAATTGTAATGTCTACTGCTGTTCTAGAAGTACCAAAATCAATGACAAAATGGGACTGTAGGTCTACTACCTACCTAAAAGGCCTAATTTGGTTGTTATGAACAGAACTCATTATTCTTGCAGGGTTTTTCGTTTGGCTTTGCTTTAGCCACAATGCCAGAAAATTTAGATTTCTGCAGTTTTTGTAAACCGTGTGAGCTTTAAATGTGAAAACGCTGTTTCTTAATGGGCAAATAATAAACATTCAATAGCACGTAGAGATGACAAAAGCATGGTTTAAGACTTTTTTTTTTAGCCACGGCAGGTGATTTGAGCAGTTTTGTAGCAAATATGTGAAAAGTAAGTTATTGTGGATGAATTGTTGTAAAATATCTTTTTAACACTAGATGGAGGCAGAGGAACATGGTTATGTTTGGTTTGCTTTGACCTAAGAATGAAAGTTATTTGCTGCTCTTGGCTTTGTTGCTTCCTTTTTGTATGCAGTATTTACTTCAAAAATATGATGAATTGTTTACACGTTTTGTATTGAATTATTTAACATTCAAATGAGAGCCTCTCGAGTTCATGTTGTCACAATAGATGAACAGTCATTTGCAATTAAACATTGGTAATTAAGAAATGACATGACACTCAGATAGTTCATTTCTAAATAGAGCTTCAGCAGATTTACGGTGTAGTTAGGTCTCTGAACTATATTGCCAAGGGTTTAGCAATATTCTTTGTCATATAAACAAACTGCTTTCAATTATTTAGTGAAATTGCTTTGGTGTTTTCATGCTTGATTAGATATTCATTATGTTAAACAAGACACTTTGTATATAAATCCATATTAAATGCGTCTGGCTGACTGCCTTGAGGCCAAGTCAGCTGGGTTCCTGGCAATTAAAAGACTAAGAAGCCTGTGTATATCTAGCTAAATGAATGGTTGCTTGCCAATATAATATAACATTTTATCATCTTATCAGTGGAATCTGGCCAGGGAGGGAGGTTGTGTTATGTACAGTAATTATACTTTAAATTATGAGTTCAACAATGTGAACTTTCATGCCACCGATTCCAAACTAAGGCTCACTATATCACTCACAGTGTATGGGCTACATGTCAATTGAACACCATCAGCTCAATGATTAACAGTAGCTATACTGGTATATTCATCCAAACTTGAGTGGATAGTTGAAATCTCATCTACTACCAGTCTGGCTGAGTTTCAATTGGAAAGCACTGAAGAGTGACTAACATGGAGCCTCTTGGAGAGGGTCAAGGGCCCAGAGCAGCGAGCAGCCATTAAATTCACTCCTATGAGATATTGAGTGCTCTGCTTTTTGACTGGGCTGTGTTTGATGTGCTGCACCAGGCTATTATTGCCTACTTCTCACACCCAGGCATCCACCAGCCCCAGCAGCGGAATTACATCCCCCCCCCCCGGTGAACATGTCAAGAGTTTTACCTTTGCATAAACAATCATAAATTCTAAAATAATGGAGAATCCTTTAACGAAAAAGCATGAATAGGTCACATAGGTCCACAAAACACTTATGTTTGAAAGGCTTTAGGCTCATAATAATGCATTATGCATATCATTGCTATTAAACTTGAAATGGGGAATTCTATGCTCTGCTTCAATACACATAGTCAATAAGTCAATTATTAGACTACATTAAAAAATAACACTGATGTTTTGTTTTTTGGCTGGCACAACGACTTTATAAATCAATAAATAGTAGTCCACTATAGTAGACCTACAGATCTTCCAATGATCTTGCAGAAAGCTGGCAAATGTTTCTTATAGCCATCATAGTCTACTATAACATTGATTTCTCTAATGCCAATCTATCTAACAACAAAAATTGCTCATATCTTGAAAGCCATAGAACTCCATTTTGTTGTCCAAACCACTAATTAAACAAGCCACAGTGCTGAACTGTTGCTTTGGTCAACTTAATCAACATGGATGTTTTAGTTTCTTCTGAAATAGACAGCAGCCAGCTTTGTCTTGGTGAAAAATAGTCACTTCACAACCTTGTCAGGAAGAATTCGTTTTTTGTTTTGCAGATATTGTTCTGCCAAATTTGACTTGGGTCAGCGTCCTCCTGCTTATATCATTAGCACACTGTGCCGAATCAGGCTGTGAAAAGTGGGCATGAGTTTAAATAGGGGTGATGAAAGCGTAATCCTATCTGGAATGATGCTATCCTTGGCTCTGTGGTGCATACGAGATATGGTGGAGGTTCAGGTTCCTCCTAGGGCTGTATCATAACAACCGAATGGTTGCAGATTTGAAGGGCATGCGTAGCAAACATGTCAGCCACAGCTGTCCTTATTACCCAAGACTTGTAAGCCTCCTTACCTTATTTTACATTTGACAACGCTAACACTTAATGACTTAATGACAAAAGCTACAATTTGAACTTTCTAGATTTTTGTTTTTAGGTGTGTGGAGTGTGGTAAAACCAAAACCGAATGTGTGATGCCAGTTTATAGACATCACGTGGGCCAGTGGCGGCGCTTCTACACCATTTCGTTCTGCCTACCATCTCTGGTAGATCAACCGCCGCTCTTTGCCGTACAAATGAGTCCCACACATGTCGCACCTGACGCCCCATTATAAAAACTCTGAACTGCAATTGGAAAGGCTTTAGTGAACAGGCGGCATCATTACTGTGTTAGCTTTAATGTATTATCTTTAACCAGAGCCCCGACTGCACATGGTTCCCGCATTACACCTTAATATGTCATGCTCATGACTGCCAGCCAGTGCAATGTCAGTCCAGAAAGATATGGGAATGCACATGAGTGTTGACAGCGCGTCAATTGTCATTCAGCCCATCTTCCACCAGCCTCACGGGACTCATCTGCCTTTTGTGGCACTTCTCTTCACTGCTCGCACCCCCATCCTAATGCATACTAACACGCATAGTAAACCAGGACCCAGTTTAATCTAAATGCAGGGCAGGGGCAGCCGTCCCTTTGTGTGTTTTACAGTCAAAGACCCGCCTGGGGCAGAGAGAGTACCTCAGGAAAGGTTCAGAAGCTCACAACCCATCTGGTTGTGAATCTATGTATCCTGCAAGAAAACGTTTGAAGAGGTTCAGAACCCCAATTCCATCTACTGTGGCCGTTTCTTCCTCCAACGCTCGGCTTTTCTTCCTAAACTATCCAAATAAGACTTAATAATATTTTTTCAAAGTCAGCCATCTCTTTATGTACATAGACGGTTCTTAGCTTGAGACTACTATAGATGCACATCTGCCACGATTTTAATTCCTAGCGGTCACTCATCTTCTCCTGGCGTAGTTTGGAGCACAAGTAGTAAAGACCAAACCGTTTGTCTGGTGCTATTTGTTGTGGTTGGTCTCTGACAAATGCAATCCAAACCAATTGGAAGTCATTGTTGTCTATGCTCATTATAACCACAGAGGGCTGAATATATATATATATATATATATATATATTGTTTTTTGGTTGGTTTTCTTCTGATTTGGTTCTTGGCAGCGGCCTGAGTGCTCACAGCTGTCAGTTGAACATATTCTCCTTGCCCGGTCTGTGTGGCTTGGCTGCTCTTTAACTGTCCAGCATCCTTTGCTGTGGTGACAGAATGCCACGACTGATTTCCGTTGACTCACTTTCATTGCGACCACAATGTGTCCCTCGCAGAAACATCAAACCCCCTTTTTTTCCAAGTGGTTGATCTCATCTAGTTAATGTTGTGGGCATAACTGAGCCTAGCGTGCAGTTGGCTGATGATTTCATCACTGCTCCAAGCAGTTTGTTGATGAAATATAGGAAGAGAAGAGATGCCAGAAATTGTCCCATGTCCAAAACTTTTTCTTTTATTTATTCTTTTTACTATGTAGAGATATATTACCCACATCTTCAAATACACCTAATATCTGTCAGTCACTGTTACACAGGAATCATATTAAAATATTGTTCTGACCTTTGTCCTCTAAAGCCAGCATTACTTTCATGCAAATAACCCAAGCACCTTATCTGGACAGTTGTACGTGATAGTAAAGGGTAGTAAAGAACAGCACCACATAGTTTTCATTGCAGGTCTACAGTCATGCACGCACAAGAGCCTCTATTCTGTTTATCTTTAAATATTCGGCAGTCGAACATTTTGTATTATTCACTTCACTTTGTATTTAGTATGCAATTAAAACGTTCGCAGGCAATTAGGAAAGTTACCTTACTTCATTCATTCGTAATATGAGTACTTTTATCACCGAAGGCCAGGTGTAAGTATAAAGATTTATACGATAATACCCATATGCACAAATATGATAAGCGCTGCGCACACTGGCTGTGATTGCTGGTGACAGGGTGAAAAGAGACACCCGTTCCAAAAAGCGACTCATTTGTAGAATTAACGATTACAAACTTTACGCTCACGCTGAGATTTTCCACTTGATTTATGCCGTTTAAGCTTTGCATTGAGCATTACCTGAGCAACACATCACAGTCAGTCTGACTGGATCCAGCGCATGGCTGATAAATTGAAGTGAGAATTTAAATGAGACTCAACCTGCCTGCAAGGCTAGCTTAAGCAAACACAAGGACAACTGGCAGGGAAATCATTGTGACTAATAGTCTCAGTGTGAGACATGAGCAGCGCTTTGGGTTGTTGTTTTACCATGCTAAGAGCAGACTTTGTTTATCTTTCTCTAGTAGCCATACAGTGTGACTGTGTGTTTCTGATAGCATCTACGTTGCTTGTGTTTGCTCTGCTTTTACGCAGACATGCAATGTGACCGCGTCACATTGCATTTCTGTCACAAACAATTGGCTTTGTTGTACGGTTTCTTCACCTGCGAAGATTCAAGGTGACCTTTTTATTTGGGAATTTAAATGCGCCTTTCAAAACAGGTGGACAGATTTTACACAGTCAAACTGGCTTCATTGTTACCTGTGTGTATGGCTATGGGTGTGGTGGTCTGCTGCTATGTAAACTTGGGTTTTGATTACATTCCGTTGCTAACGTCCTCATACTGCTGCGTTGTTATTATGGAAATAATAAACATAATAGTCAGTGCTCTGTCCCTAAAGGAAGTGGTCTAATTTTCTCTCATCTAGCTTTTACACCTAATCTCCTCTTCGTCAGAATTAGAAAAGGGCTGTGCAGCTGTCATAACTGTAGACCAGTGTGTCATGGTGGGAGTGCATGTTTTCGCAATCTATCTATTCTGTCTCGGCCTGAACAGAATACTAAACACTCACTGCACCCATCTTTCTCACAGCCGCTCTGCATGATCAATACCCACATCAAAGGCTGTGTGGAGATAGTAGGATTCTTTGAAGCATGTTTGTGGAGCTGGATTTGCTGAGCTAACATGGTCCACACTGAACCCCCTTGAATAAGCTTGTTTGGCTAGTATCCTCACTGTTTGGAAAGGGAACTGAGTATTTTCTAATAGAGAACAGACAAGGCCTCTCCCTTGTCTTTCTTCTTGCAGCTAACTAAAAAGCTAATCAATATTGCCAGTGCCTTTGCTCATCTGACATGTGATTTGTTGAATGCCAACTTAAATATTTATCCATTATTGAACTGGCTAGAACATTTTGAAGCCGTTAAACATGAGAAAATATACCTTAACAAGGACAACAGATAACGTGATGTGTTGCACAGTGCCAAGTATGAATGCCACAAGTGGTTACTGCTAAAAAGTGTAAAGGCAACAGTACTAAAGTTGTTTTACAGCATATTGAGTAGATCTTTGCACATGAAGAAAATAACTAGGGGTCAAGACTCATTACTTCACAGCCCTTGTCCTGATGTTCATTGCAAACTTTTTACAAAAGTGCTTTCCATTTCCCAAATGACACGAGGGTGGTGTTGTATATCGAGGCGTTGGTGGGCGTTGGTGAGGGATTCGTCCATAACTTTACTGGTCGTTGTGTAAACACTATTTGTCAAGTTTACCATGCTCTCAGACTAAGTCATGCACAAGTTACATGCACATACTGTATACATTATAAATTCATTTTATTTAAAAAAATTTAAATAAACTTTTGTCGGAAATTTCAGTGGCCCATCCAGGCTGGAGGTTTAACTCTTCAGTTAGCTGTAGCTCATTAGAAATTTAAACGTGGGAAAACGCTGACATCTCATTCCATCCTCTCCCCTCTCTCTCTCTTATTGACATTATGGATGGTTCATTTAAGTTGTACACGGTTGAGCTGGTACATAACCCAGAGCAATTCAACCTACAGCAAGGGCCTGTGGCGAAAAGATGAAACCACATAAGCAGAAAAGATTGCTGTTTAGTGCTTTTACTTCTGCTCTGTCTTTTACGCGGTTGACAGAGACGGCCAGCCCCTGATCGAGATGGCCGGGCCCAGCAATGTGTATCTTTTATAATAGGTTGACTGATGACAATCAGATGCGTGGTTTTTGAAGACCACAATGGAATTATTATTGTATGATTTAACGGCAGAATAGACGACAACCCAATGAAGTGTGAATGCGCAGTTAAGTTAAAGAGGTAGAAAGTTAAAAATACTATGACATTTTTTGTGTTTTTTATGCTGTTTTTATTACAGTATAACCGCAACGTGTATCTTAAGATATAACGGCTGATACCATACCACATCTGCAGGTAGCCTTGTCAGTGTGGCTGCTGTGGAACGATGTTAGCGCTCCCGCCATTCTACGGGCAGTCAGTGGGTGCTGTGAAACAGTGGGAAACGTGCTGGATGTAACGTTACCTGAGAGAAAACAGTAGGCATAAGACTTAAATTCCTAGCTTTCAAAGCTCAATATATAATTGGCCACTTTTAATAAAATACCGTTAAACTTCAAATAAAAGCCCGGGCATTTATTTGCCTCAATCACTGAACTGACCCTGCCTATATTTAGGACAGGCGTCTATATGGGACAGACCGAATTAATTTCGCCCAAAACTCTTGCTCAGCAAAGATGGAAAATACTAACAAATTGATTATTCAAACCATCTGTGTCCATCGCTAGCCTATATGCTAACATACTTTGTTGTTGTTGTACTTCCGTCATTATGGCTTCATAACATTAAATATCAAGGTTAGAACCATGGTTAGAACCATAGGTTAGACCTCCTTTATTTATAGTCTTTATTTATACAGTACATTTATACATTTCGCCGAGCACAACTAGAGCACAAGCTTGGAGTTCACATGACAATATTCACAACTTGGATCAATTTTTATGAAACCTTTTTTTTGATCGGTGGACCCTTACTGACTAAAGGAATATATTATAAACAATCGAGGAATGGACACATATTCTGACTTTTGTTCTCTCTCTGTCTCTCCTAATTACCATGCCGGTACATCTGAAATAATTATACTCTGGTGCTCATGGTTATCGTAAAATGACCTGAACAATTGAATAGCCTATAAAGTTTAAACATGTAAATGTATGTGCGATCTAAGCAAGGACTAGCTCTATAAAACCAAAGAACTTTTATGAAAACCAGATCCGGCGTCTAATTAAGACCAGAGTTTATTTGTCAAAACGTGTAGCCACACCCAGCCAGCGTCCACAGACCCCATGCCTACATTTCTTGGTATTGCTGGTTGTAAATACAAATACTCGCGTACATACTGGCCTATTAAGGAAAGGAATACTGCTATAACCATTAGTAGTATTATAATGATTCAATTGAACAAGTTACCTGTTGACATTTATTTAACGTTAGTTGATAAATTCTTTTAAATTTAAAATATGTGCACAGCAGACAATAACAGCATTAAATGTATTTATTTTAATAAAGTTAATTTAAGTTAAGCAATTTTGTGTCTCATTTGTAATTAATATTAAATTGTTGTATAATAACATGATATCGGCATTATATATCGGCCATCGGCTGCCCTGCTCTCCCAATCTCGGCATCGGCCATTGAAAACCCCATTATCAGTCGACCACTAGCACACACTGGTTTGTTTGCCAGCTGGTTTTACAGTAGGCTACTTCATATCACATTGACATGAAGACCAAGGAACCGTAGCTGAAGTGACAAGCCAGTTTTACAACCTCCAGGGTTGAATGGCTGTGAAGAATGTAAACCACACGTACGTTGGCACAGCATCGCTCAGAGACAAAACAGCACGATTTCACAAGACATTTTACAAGTGGCTGCCATTGCTTTGTACGCCGGTGATAAATCCGCAAAGTAAGGCGCGTTGATGACAGATTGCAGGCCCGCCCCTGTGCCTCTGGTTCGTTATAGGGCCGTTTGTTTCATAGTCTAAGCAACATTGCTTTAATGTACATAGGTCATTACCCCAATGAACATGCTTACAGTAACCACGAAGGCATGTTCATCCATCACTTTCTGATTATTGTTGTTCAGTTTTGACAAAAGCCTCTCACGGTACTCAATGATTTGAAGCTCTGGATTTTCAAGAGGCCAAAAAGCCTAGAACGCACAGCAAGGTTACACACAGACGATCCTCATTGTCTGCCATCGCAATCGCACTTCTGTTACAGTGACATAGAAGTGCGACAGTACATTATTCTCATTAATGCCACTATCGTAAATGCGTGAAATGGCACTTTCACCGCATTACAAAAATGTGTACAGCACATTTTGCTACGCAAGTAGCCCTACGCATAAACCCTCCTTGCGTAGCTCGATGCGTTCGCGTCGCTTAGCTTGCGTAGACTAGCTGCCTGACCGTCAACGGCGCTGGGATCCCGCCCGCTTTGCTTTGCTTAGCATTAGCACCACAGCGCTAGCATGGACAGGTCTATGGCTGTTATCTCAATGATGTTCTAATTCTAGTCAAACAGTTCTGTGTTTGACTCAGTAGAAGCAGTGTTAGTCAGGAGAGTCAATATTAGCAAAGCACACCGAGCAGGGCTGGTTTGTTGGAGGGAGGGAATGGAGGTGTGTGTGGGGGTAGGGGGGGTTGGGCTTGTAAAAGCAATGGGCGGCCACAGCTAGCATGCTTCACTGGTGAACCTTGACCGTCTAGTGTTGCCATAATAATAAAGATAAGAGATGGCAAACTCTTGCTTACTTTTGCCTTGGGAGCTTCTTTGTTTGACAATGACATTTATATTATCGGCCTGGCACGTTTATGTGCGCGTTATTGTTGTGGAGTCAAAACTTCTTCCATTCTTCACCGCCTCTTTACTCCTGATCGACAGGAGGGTCTAGCCACGACTTGTCGACAAGTCTGAGTGACAGCTCAAGGTTCCAGGGAAAGCTTTTACACAACAGGCTGTTCAAGATCACTCTCCCATACAGCGCTGACCATTATCAACAATCTAAGTATGATAATGTTATTACACACATACACGCAAAAATTGCACTTATCCTTCCATTCACTGAATGATTGTGTATGGATAAGCATACATAAGGGAAATTCAAGTCAGAAGGGCCAGTAAAAATAATTTATGGTGTGTGTATAAAACAGTATAAAACTTAAATCGCAGTTGAACAATCTTTGAGTTCTGCCTCATTTGCAAATATAAAGAAAGAGGCAAACAATAACCAATAAAGGGTGCAATGTATTTTGTTTGTTCACTATTTCAGTCCAGTATAGCCCTACAGTAAATACTACAAAACAAACATGATATCTATATCTGCCAAATTCAGTAGGCTAATACACATGAACAAGACTGTTCTATTATTAGTATTAGAGATGCATGCCAAAGAGGTATTATAGCATGTTCTGCTTATGCTCTATTTCATTAACACCCAGCGCAGATGTTAAAATAGCCTAAATAGATCATATATCAAATTCTAGTACATCTGCAGTAACACTTAAAATACTGTTATCCTACAGTTTCTGCCTCACATAAAGCTAAGTACAGCAGTTGTAATGGAAATCTGCGAGCCGTGTCTGATAAGAGGGTGGCCTTGTTAGAGGTAATAACTACTGTAAACAAACGCTGGCCCTGTGAGGTCATCACAAGCATCAACCAAAACCTCGCTGTCAGCACAGCAGTGTAGCTCTGATGTGGCGGCACACTCCTCCTATTTAAATCTGCTGACAAGCGAGAAAGCAATATTAGCTAATGCACTACTTAAAGACCATAATCACTCTTTCCCCTACTGTTAATGAATACTAATTAGAAGTCTGGAGCTTCTTTTTTTTGGACATGTGCTGGCTGTTCCTCTAATATGCAGTATTGTTTCCCTCTTCTCACTCCAGCTCAGCAGTATTGCTGCTGCGCCAGCTATTAAAGTCAGATAAGTCATGCGTCTTTAGCATTCTCAGCCAAAAGCCACTTATAGCCATGCAGGCCACAAAACTGTGCATCTCCGTGGTTTCCCTCTCTCGTTTGTCGACTGCTCTCCAGCCGATGCACTCTACGTCAGTGTAAGTGGGTAGAACATCGCCGGAGGAGGTGCTGCATGGGAGATCATCCCTCTGCCCACTCGGCCTGGGGGAGGTGGGCACAGCGGTGTATTTTGGCCTATAGTGTTTTCCAAAGCCTAATTACAGTAACTAGGCTTAGAGATGTCCATTACAAAATACCAGAATTCAGCAACAAATACATTCATGTGGAATGCAGTGACCTATGGAGGGGTGATTGACTAAATGTAAACTGTGTGGTCCACAGTGTCTGCACTATAATGACTGACCTACCCTCTCCCTTACTGACAAGGCAGTCCGACTCTAGGAGGAGACACGGTTGAGACACATTAAGCGATATGTGCGCTAGATACAGTTTAGAGTGGAGAGGCTTCTGATGCTTTATCTATTATTTAGACATTTTTTCCATTTGTCTACCTTAAATTACTCCAAATGGAGGTCTGACCTTTGAATTTCACAACCTCCCAAGAATTCTCATCACCATGGTGATCAAACAGTGTTAACTTACACTAAGTTCTTCTCAAGGAAGTTCTTGCTTTAATATGGAGCGTGCAGGAGTTATGGGTTTGTGGTTGTGGTTGTGTACAGCAGCCACGGCCGTTGGCACCAGGATGTGGGAGAAGTGAACCTTCGTTGATGCGTGACCTGATGGCTGTTCTTCATTTGATGTTTGACAGGTATAGAGTAGGGCTTACCATGACTGTTGACAGGCTAAGGAGTTACACACCTATTGGCTGATTGTTGAACCAAATCCTAGCATCGTTATTTTTTTAGGTGAAGGTTTTTATTTTTTGATAAGGCAGTCAAGCCCACTTTGCGGCATAAATGGAAAAAATGCAGCAGATTGTTGTTGTCAGAAGTTGTCAGATGTAAGGTAATATGATTTGACATTGCATTATCTCGCCCACCAGAAGTCTACATTTCCTCCAGAGCTCATTGTTTATGTTTAAAACAATAGCCTACAACATTTTTGTATCGCTGGTTTCAACCAGTAACAAATTCCAGGCACAAATCGAAGAGTGTCCCTTTCACATGATGTACATCAGTTATGATCAGAGCTACAACGACTACATAGACGAGAACATTCTATTTTTTAAATCGGTCCACCAATCTTTCTTCTTACATGCTTCACTGGAAATCTGTTAAAACAATGATAACATTGTTAAGTGAAAAATGCTATAAACCAAGGTTTGTTGTGACAATGCAGTCTGGGATCAGATACACCTATATCTCCAATCACCTACGACTGGCATTGAGCTTATAGTCAGGTGAATAGTTGTGATACAGCCTGACTGTGATATCATAAACAAAACTAAAATAACATAAATGATTTCTGATCATTATTTGTATAGTAGTAGTATAGTGTAGAGATGTTTCAGCCATGAACAAATCCATTCAAAAGGAACTAATCTTTTAGGTGAATTGAATGATTCTTTCAACACGTGCACTGACTCATTATTTAAAATATATTTTGCTTGTTAAAGTCGGACTGCATTAAGTCTGTTATGGCTTTCCTTGTTTTAAAAGACTTTCTGTTTCTAGCATGAGCAAATATCCTGTTGCAGCATTGGTTGGCAGAACTGACCGATTCACTTGAATAACTCACCGAATGCTGTTTTAATTGAATGGAATAAAATGATTGAAATCTTTAAAAAGACTTGATTCTGCTATCTCTAATATAGTGGCTTGTACACGGCTCTGATGAGCCAGCTAAATAAATATCGTAAACTAAAAAGGCCTTCTACATGACTGCAATTACTGTTATTGATGGCCCCGTCTTGACTGCTGTCTTCAGCAAACCTGAGAGATTTCACATGACAGTGTCATTGCATTATTATCCTATAAGGAAACCACAACAGTGCAGGTGTTCTACAAAGACCCGGTTCCATTTCTTAGATCTCCCAATCCCGACCCATCATGGCATAGCCATTAGGAGATGCCCTCCGCAGAAGACTATAAGTTGCACGCAACAAATCCTAAAATTGCACAAATAATGCTGCAGGTCAAATGCTATAGAATATCCCAGAGAACTCTTCATGCCGCCTTTTAAGGTAATAGCAGCTAATCCCGTGATCGGTTTATCAACAGTCTCTGCCCTGTGTGCCTGGGGATGGGGGTGGGGGGGTGGAGGGTTGACTGACGGGTGATTGAGTCATACATGGTTTGGCACGTAGCTCCTACCTCTGGTCACAGATGCAAATCAGTGAAGCTTCTCTCTGCTATCTATCTCCGTTGCACCAGCACAGTCAAGACAAACCACTGTGGAATGTGGCCCAGTGCTCCAGTAGAGTAAGAACAGGTCTTAATGATCACAAAACAGCCCGAGGACTGTGAGGCGCCAGCTCCTCCTGTAACAGTCACCCGCCGCCTTCTTTAAAACATTTCTTTTATTATTATTATCATACATTCTTACGCTCTATAATTTCCGAGCGAGTCTGGCTGTTGCCAAAACAACAGCTTGTTATCTCAGCAGCGATCAGCTTGAACTAGCAGAAGGCCTGCCCCGCTGAATTCTCACAGCGGGCTCGTGTTTGGGTGAGGCACTGCAGGTGTGAACCCTCCCCTACAGATTGGAGAGGGATGTAAAGTCTGCTCTGTGAATAATAGAAGAGTTAAAGACACAGCCACATTATTGACTCTACATTAATATATGATTTGTCTTGAGTTTTGAGTTACTGATAGCTACAAACCATACTGTAGCTCATGAATAAATCAGTGATTATTCAGTCTTATGTCTTCTGTCTTCTTTTTCAGTCTTATATAATATGTTCTACGATATTTTATAAATGTATTCTTCTACTGTGACACAAACCACAATCAGCGCAGACATGCTGGTTTTGACATGACCTCTTAGAAACGGTAATTCAGTATTTTGTTGCACACTTAATTGATGCCTGTCACGAGACAGGAATCTGCCCTTGTTTACAAGCTCCGATACAGCCGAGGGCTTCGCTCTCCATCATGGTGGAACTCGCCTGCATGAAAGCCTCGATGAATGATATGACATGCAGAAGACATAGGCAGGACAATGAGTCAAAGGAAGCACGTTCAGCAGGCCATTCGAAAGGTAGTAGTAGTAACGTTTGGTGAAATTCTTTGTGCTGGGCGTCGCCGTTTTACCCTGAAGCACACAAGCAGTTGGTGGGTGAATGCTAAGGTGAAACCTGACAGGAGCGCTACTCCCTGTCGCCCAGGGAGTCCGGGCAGATGGAGGCTTATGTCACTCTCCTCTTGTCAGTACCTTCCCCCCCCCCAGGTTGACTGCTAAACTCATCCCAGTGTTTCAGAGGCGAGTGATTTATAAGGCAGCTGTTCCCCAGTGTGCTGTTCAGCGCGCCTATGACCTATGTTCAGCAGGTGACAAACACATGCTTTTCTGTCACAGTATCATCTGTGGCTGAAAACACAATTCTATTAGTGCTGCTGATACTATACAAGGATATGAAGACACTTTTTATGAGGCAATTACCAGACTCAAATAGAACTGCTACTGTAACACACACTGAGGTGATAACGACCATCAGCATGACAGCAATTAAAGGCACACCTTAACTACAGATTTTGAACTGTAGTCAAGGGGGGAAATAACTGAAAAATGAGTAAAGTTACGATACATTTTATTGTCCCTGTTGGGAAATGTTTTAGGCTCGTGTTTCAGTACTTTCAATAGTTTGATAATCCTATACAATCTTATCATGTTGAATGTGTGAATTGTTGAAATTGGGACGGTTAAAAGTAGATTCTGACATTGTTTGATATTTGAAACCTCTAAATTAACCCACTGCAGCACACTGGGAGAGCGTATTCATATTTCACGCCGGCTCTCAAATAGTGCTGAGAATTTGCGAGGCAGTTAGTGGCCGTCATTAATAACTGCCCAGGCTGGTCTGACAGCTGCTGATTGGCATGAAGAGCCGTGCTGCAGCAGACAGCTACAAATTTCCCTGACAGCCAGGTCTCCATTACTGGGAGTCAGCTGCCAAAACAGCAGTAATCAGAGAGGGAGAGAGGAGGGAAAACACGCTTTCTCACCACAGACACCTTCCCTTTCCTCCTGTTATTGTGAAAACTCGTGCTCGCAAACCCGAAATGACTCGTTTCATCTCTTAACCAGAAGTTCACTTCACCTGGTGGTGGAATGATGTGTGATGGGTTCATCTGTCTCTGGGGGCCATTACAGACTTATGTTGGGATGCAATGCAGACACAGCGTTTCTGTTAGAGCGAAGGTCTGTGGCCTTGGTTTGATCCCTCTAATGACACAGAGAGTTTGGTATGGGTCAAAGCTGTCAGCACCCAGCGCCCCATCACCGCTGTTTTCCACCGGGTGGCGTGCATGCAAAACATGGGCTCACATCCAGAACAGCTTATATCTCTCAGGTTTTCCACTGTCCCAGAGGCTACAAGCCTAGCATACTTGTTGACACACAACAGGATTTATATAACAAATTTTTTTGTTTAACCTAGATACATTTTAACATAAAAATCCAATGTTTCCTGACACATTGCGGTGCTGTGGCATGGTTGCGGCCAATAGACCATTTTGGGAGGTCGCAAAATATTTGGGTCACTTAATTTTAGCCAAAACTCTGTCGGCCCCAAAAACAGATGCTACAGCGTGTTAAAATGAATGATCCCTGCAGGCTTCTCTCGTGGCTTACACACAAACTACTGTGTGCACCCTGCGGTGGTGGGCATTTAGGGAAGATTAGGTGTCAGGGCCACATAACCCATAGCGACGCAGGGAGAGAATTACCACAGAAGAATTTCCGCAGTCTTTCCAATAACCAGTGGCGAAGACACACATACCAACATTATGCAGTGTACATTAATCTCAATTATTAGCATGCTTGCATCACACACACTATCACGTGCGGTATTTCCTAAAGAACAGCATATATTGTGGCTTCCATAAAACGTGACAGCCAAGACCGGGATGCTTCATTTAATAGCTGCCTCACGCCTGTCAGCTTTACTCCTGGCAGCAATAAAACATCCCATAATAAAAAGCACGATCCCAGAGCAACACCAGGACCACAGCTACAGATAATCCACTTGGATCACACAGTGCACACAGATTCGGAAATGATAGCCCCACATCTCATTCCACAGTATTATTTCAGTGTTCTGTGGTGTTAAACTGCAATGAAGTGCAGTGTAGAATAACTATAATAAAATTAATATCATGACCTTAGCTACAAATACAGGCTGCAAGCTGATTAATTAACACTTGGTTTATTAGCGAAAACAAAACCTTTAGAGACACGACCCCTGTCAGGGGGAGAAGTTAAGGAAGTGGGAAACCGAATAATGTGCACTTGTTCCATAAATAAATCATGTTACCAACAACAAGAACAACCCACACTTTTGGCAAATATGGAGGCTTGCTGCAGTGTGTCAAGGAATATTATATTTAGTAAAAGAAATAAAAAATAATGTACCTTAAACATGCTCCCTCCACATACTGTCGCTATACAGAAATGAATTGTAATTTATGCGTTTACTTGTAAATGTGCAAGTCAAGGTTATTTGTAAACATAGCAGAAATAGCCATGTGCCATTATGTAGTGAGTGCAATTCACGCAATATTTATGACACAGGATGTCCCATCTGGAAGCACTTCCTGCCTGCCGGCCCTAAGAAACGAGCAGCCTGCAGCTAGAAAGCGCTTCTCTGGGACATCTGCTCTTCTCCTCTGGGCGTAATGCGATACGTAGCTTCAGCTCTGACACCACAGTTTGTCTCCGCTCACACTAACAGATATTCAGCTAGCGTACCGGCTACACCGCTCGGAGGAGCAGGTGATGTTATGCTATACTATCTCAAAGAGGCCTTCCCTCAGCCGCAGTACGTGGATACAAACGGTGCATTGTGTGTGTGTGTATTGTGTGCATTGTGTGTGTGTGCATTGTGTGCATTGTGTGTGTGTGTGTAAAAGCAAGACAAAATGGCTTTATTTTCACATCCCTTCTGACAAGGAGATTATATGATATCATATAACTTCTGTGATTTCACACGGTGTTTACCTGCATTATGTGTCCTATTTCAGTTGTCTTGGATGAAAGAAAGAGAGGAGTGAAGCCCTGAGGGGGAGATGGTGGGGGCTGGGGAAGCCTGGGGGAGCCGCCACTAACAAGCCAGCAGCCCTGATTTAACTCAGCGTGAAACTGCTGTTAGTCATAGATCGCCATGACAGCGGCTCTCATTATCACTACCTGGATATGCATGGCTCGGTTGTCAGAGCGACGGAGGCACAAATCAACCGAGAAATGGGATGTCTGATCACTCCCACCGTACGGTGGAGCGGAGAAATGCACCAGCAGGTGTCGGCTTTATGGATATTGCCAGTGGAAAGGTAAACATCTTTTTAGCTAGCACATTAAGAGACAGAAATGTGTGTTTTACAGTTGTACATCTGGTCATGATGGAATATATTTGTGCCCACATATAAAGACATGGCATACACAATGGAGAATAGTCCTAGCCTGGCCATGCTTTCACGGCATTCAAATCACATCTGACGTCCTTTCCTTCTGTCCAGTGTTGTTGGCTTGCTAACGGGTCCAGCCCTGCAGGTGTGCCACCTGTCTGTGCACTACAGGTGGCCCTAGGGAAGGGTCTATCTCTGCTTGATCTGCGCTCATTAGAGCCTTCAGCTGTTAACCTCTCCCTCCAACCTATGACTAACCGCACCGCGCTGCTCACACCAATCAAGCTCTGATTTACAGTTTCAACACCAGCCTCCTGTCCCTAGCATTGTGGCTACAGGACATCTGAAGAGCGGCTGCCTCCTGCGGCCCCGGTTCGGTCACGTTACCTAAGCAGGATCACAGCCAATCGGTGGGCGTGGGTGGAGTGCCAAGCCACAGAGCACTTCTTCCTGTTGGCAACCTTCCCTGTGGTGGCTCTGATCACAGCGCAGTGTTAACAGCACGTGACCTGGCCCTGCAGCCCGCAGTAATTGAGGTTACATCCCAGGCAATACCTTGATGAATAATTAAAAGGGCAGAAACAGAACTCAGAGTGACTTAGCCAGCACCCTGGGGTCTAATAACGCTCTTGGACTGTATTAGGTAATCTATCCACTGGTGCCAGTTAGTGTTTCCGCACATATACACACACACACACACACACACACACACACACACACACACACACACACACACACACACACACACACACAC
>JAOEHI010000021.1:2007610-2025439 GCA_025447815.1 Percopsis transmontana
CACACACACACACACACACACACACACACACACACACACACACACACACACACACACACACACACGCACACACACAGAGAGAGAGAGAGAGAGAGAGAGAGAGAGACACACACAAAGTGCATACACCACTCACGCACACATAAATGCATGCACAATTGGGTCAAGATAAAGGCAACATGCCACTATCAGTCATTGTCAGGGCAGAGCGCTGGTTATGGCTCTCCTGAAACAACATGAGGAAGGGTTTCTGGGTGAGTAGCAGGCACTTATCACGCCAGCAGTGTGCAGCGAAATTGCAAGTGTTGCACAAACCCTGTCCAGCATAATGTCCTATACAAGGGCGTGCCCTCCATATGTATGAGACACTTATAAATAAACAAAATTTGGCATATTGGCATATTTATTGCCCATTAACACGTGATACCCATATAAAATGATATATTATGGCCCCTCATATATATACATATTTTGTATGCGTTTGTTTAAATGTATGTATAGAATGTATGTCATACAGTACGATAGTATGTGCTAGCTAGTAAACTAGCATATGTAGCATATGTATGTAAACTAGCTAAATGTTGTATGTACTACGTTGTATGAAATATATGAAAGCAAATATTCAGATATAAAATGTACTAAATGTAATTGTCATTTTATATGGGTGCGTTCACACAATGTGTGTATTTGTGTGTTTGTAACTGGGCCTAGTCTGTGACCTTGGCCACACTGAAACCTGAGTGTGAAAGCACGAGCCCCATTTATAAGTCACCATTAAGCCTGCTATGGCGATAAAGACGTACCCCCGTGCCACCAGGGGCTACCAGGGCCACCAGCGTCATTCACAGGGCAGCAGAGGTCATTCACACCATGTTAAAATATTGCGCTTTTTATGGACGGCAACTGTCAATCTCAGGCTCACACTCCTCAATTAAGATTAGAAACTGCACATCTAATGAGCGTAGACTTATGTAGAGAGATCTCCACGATAAAGCGCAGTCTGAGAAAAGGATTGTGGGAGTAAATACTTTGTCTATATAATTATGTGCAACATGTTGCCTTGGAATACATAAAGGGAACAAGAAATTGGAACGTTATAAAACCAACAAGGGGAAGCGCGAGCAGAAAGATGACAAATTCAGTGTCTTACTGTGCGGTCTCCAGAGGGTGAGGAAGTAATCGCACAATAATTGGTTCCAGGTTGCAAACAAAAGTGCGCAGAAGCACACAAGTTTGGCCTAAATTATTATGGATTTATGGAATATAGGTACTGGCTGCAGGGAAAATTCATTGACTCCAGCTTCCCTTTAAACGTTGTGCTGGTACAGTGCACAGCAAGAAACAGCACGGCTGCTTCCTCTTTGTGACAGAGTCCTAGCGGTGAGCATAGGGGCCAGTGCAGAATAATTAAGACCTCTGTGGAAGTGACAGGGTCACCATGAGGTATGCTACACAGCAAAGCTCCTCCGCTCAGCTGCTTCCTCTTGCGAGCTGTCATGGCCGCCATGTATTTATAGCAGCGCAGCGCTCTCTCTCTCTCTCTCTCTCTCTGCTCCTCTCTCCCCCTCTGCCTCCCAGACAGATGTCACCTTCAAGCCTCCATCTCCGGGGCTAAACACGCTGCTTTCAGCAGCCTCACTAGCAGCATGTAGGCAAATCAACACAACAGCAGCAGGATGAGAACAACGTAAACATTGGCTCATTCAAGCTGACTTCAACAGGCAGGCAGGCAGGCAGGCAGGCAGGCAGGCAGGCAGGCAGGCAGGCAGACAGGCAGGCTGCAGTAGACTTGCTCTGCCAGTGGAGAAGACATCTCTAGAGCTATAGCCGGGGACACTGACAGTCTGTCTGCAACATTAAGACTGTTTAGAGCATACCCTAAACAGGAGTATGCCTGGAAGAAAAGTTACATATTAAACTATGATGGAATAATTCCTCAGTCAGCCCATTATAATCCTAAACCGTTAAATTGAGTAAACTAAGTGATGCTGATGAGTTTGGGCAGAACTTACCGACTGCATGACATCCATAAATAACAGCTACTATTTATTTGCATTTTAATATTTGTGCATTGCAAACAAGAAAACAAATGCCGAAGGTGGAGAAGGAAAAAACTGTACTCAATATATTTAAATGAAGGCACAGGTTTTAAGAATAAACAGGATTATGCGTGTGTGTCTGTGTGTGTGTCTGTGTGTGTGTGTGTGTGTGTGTGTGTGTGTGTCTGTGTGTGTGTGTGTGTGCTGACTGTGGATGTCTGTGCCACAGATAAGAAGGACAAGGGGCCTTTGTAACATAAGCCCAGTTGGCTGAATGTGTTGACATAGCTTTAATTCAGCTTGATACCAGACACCAGTAGTCTGTCTGGGCCCCTGAGCACAGGGGGTGTTAACCTCTCAGAGATCCTCAAAATACACAAACACCAGCCACGGCCGGCCGGGAGGGATTAAAATAACTTTTATGAGTGCCATGCTCATATGATGTCGTTTCCACACTTGGCTTCACCCAGCAGTATAACTTACTCAAACACAGCAAAGGGCCATTTTAATGAAGAGCAAACATTTAGGTTTCGTCAGATACATGCGTCCCTGCGCTCGTGACCAGAGTCACCCTGGCACTTGTATGCCGGCTCTGCGCCAAGTACGAGACAAGCAATCAAAGTTTCATTAGCGTTAGCAAACAAACAAAGAGTCCACTGCACTTCAAGGGTGGGCGATGTACGACCCTTAACCAAACTGCTACGGTGTCACACTGTGTGTGTGTGTGTGTGTGTGTGTGTGTGTGTCCTGGAGGCTATAGGGCAGCCCGGATGAAGTGTTGGTTTCTCAATAGCAGCACGACCTGCAGGTGAGGAGCCTGCTGCTGCCAGGGTGGGCTCCTTTTACTGCCACACCGGCGATAATCAGCTGATGCTGGCTGTCAGTCCCACATGGCCCTGGGACAGGCGTGGGGGCAGACACAGAAGACACGCGATCGCCCCGCTGACAAGAATCCCTAACCCCAGCTGCTCTCTGGCGGCTCTTCTGTCATGTGGGCGGAGCCGGGTGGGTCGGGGTGAGGAGGGGGAGGGAGGGAGGGTGGATGGGGCGGGGGGCAGGGGGGAGAGGGGGAGGGGGAGCTGAGAGGGAGGTGGTAACAGGTCCCTGCTGAGAAGGGGAGAGGATTAGAGTCTTATGAGAGGACAAATTTCAGCACCACCGCATTCCTGTACACTGCGGCCCTCGCAGCATGCTACGCCCCCCCCCTACACTGCAGTGCCTCACTAAGACCCCAGGAGTGCTGGCCCCAGCCTGGAGCGACCACAGGCCCTGGGATAAGCCAACAATCAGGTTCCACATTGTTACGATGTGTTTGCGTAGATTAGACTGCTATTGTGAAATGTTACAGCATCTCTGCAAATGTGTGGCCTCCCCTATATGAATAAGCTACGCTTATTAGAACCAGTACGAAACTATGCTAGCACTCTCAAATATGATTGGTTGTTATCTTTGCAGAGGTGGACAAAGTACACAACTCCATTACTTGAGTGAAAGTATAGATACTCCTGGTCAAGTATAAATATAACAAGTGAAAGTTGTTCAAATCTTTACTTGAGTTAGAGTACTGCAGAACTTTTGCTTTTAAAAATATTTAGATAATAAAAGTATTCAGAAGTGCATGTTATTTTTAATTTCAAAGCATTGTTGTATTGTTGCCAGAACCTAATGACTCTGAAAAAACCTACTGAATGCACTGACTTGCTTGTAGAACCTGTAAAATAAAAAGCTTGTAGTATAAGAAAAAGTTTATAGTAATATGCTACAAAGCCTATAGAAACACAATTGAATTGACAAAAGGACAGCCATTGTTCAGCAAACATTTAAAACGATATGAATCTTCCTTCATTTCAAAAATCTCAAAAATGGACTTCAGATATGGCCAGGTGTTCTCTGGTGAGGAATCGTCATCTTTATCTGCCGTAGCCATCATCATTACCACCGCCAAATTCAAACTGAACTGTTTCAAAAATTCAGCAAGCACTTTGAACTTGACTGACAGCGAGTAGTTTAATATGATTGTTTTTTCGCCTGTGACGAACACAGCGTATTCGCCGTATTAGCCTATTGCATTTTAGAAAAGAATAGAAAATTAATCCACTGACTTCAAAACTATGCTATAAAGTAACTAGTATCAGGAACCTTCATAGAAATTTACAAAAAGCACAATATTTGTCTTTCAAATGTAGTAAGCTTACAAAAAAATAATACTCAAGTAAGGTACGGATACTTAAAAAATCTACTTAAGTACAGTACTCAAGTAAATGTCCACCCCTGTATCCTTGGGATAACGATCTGTATTATAACTTGCTTAGGATGTTTCAGCTTTACACAAACCTTTAACTCCCACAGACTTCTCCCTGCGCTCAGGTGGAAATTTGCTTTTTGGATTCAGCAAAATGCAGCGCTGGGTAATGTTCCTAGCTGTAAATAACCCTAATGCATCCGGGACTTAAATATAGAATTCTGCTGCTCCGAAAGCTACGCGTTTCCTTGAAAAGTTCAGCACCACCATTAATTAGTGTAAACATAGCTGTGGGCCCCCTATAGGTGCCAAGCTGCATGCCGGCCTACATGCTGACATGCTCAATTGACTCCACGTCAATGGGCGTTGAGCGTCAGGGTTCATTGTGGAGAGACAGCAGACAGCAGAAGGCCAGGCGAGCTGACTTGTGAGAGCTGACCTTGTCCACTTTGACTGGCAGGGTAAAACTGGCCCGGCATGCCACGGCTCGGAGTGCTCCTTCCACGAAATGTGGTCCTGTCCGTCAGAGCAAAGAGCAAACTGGCACGGGCAGAGACAGGAGATCAAGTCAGCTTTAAGTGTTAGAATAAGATCTCCCACAGATCTCCCCTTGTCATTTAACAGCACAGCAGCCTGTCTCAGTCCACACACGCTCATTAGCGAAGCGGGGAACTTGTTACAGGGCAGACGGAATGCCTGCTGTCCTTCAGTTCAGTTCTACTCGCCGTTACAATGCTTCCACAGGCCTTCTTACAGGTGGGCCTTCTGCTCAGAGGCAGCTCTGACTGACACGTTGTAAATTACAGTTAAGGCATCGTACAAGACAACGTTTTCATAAACATGAGTAATTGCAGTTAGATTATCTCATTTGTTTTGTACGTAGCTCCTCCATCCATCACACAGTATGAGGATTGAAATCTCGTTTTGATGGCTCCCCTGCACAGACTGGCTAATGTCAGCCTTCACACACACACACACAGACACACAGACACACACACACACACACACACACACACACACACACACACACACACACGCCTTCTGTGACTGTGGATGAGTGTTGATGTATGCATGTCCTCACATATAGCTGCTAAATTACCAGTGGAGAGCTCTGGAGAGCGAGCTCTCAGACTGTTGCTCCCTCACTCCCCCATCAGCATGAATTAACACTCGTGTCTCACCTCTGATTAAAAACCGCTCATCGACTGCAGTTACTAATCATTTCTATATAATGAATTCTAAAAGCTCTCACTGCCAATTACCAGTTATTATTGCCATTTTGCCCGAGTAGGGATGTTATCCAGAGTGCTGAAGTGTCAGGCCATTCCTATGGTACTGAAGCTTAAAACTGCCATCCGCACATTTTTTAGCTTAATTTTTATATTTCTTTATATACATTTTTGATTTCTTTACAATATCTTGTTTACGGTGTGCCAGAGTACAAACTGAGCATGCTGCAATCCATAATTTACATCCGCTGTTTACCTTTCTCCAGCTCTAAAATGATATTGTGGCTTAAAAAGCTTCACCTTTATGTCAAATGATCATAATCATAATATCCACAAACAGGTTAGCTTGAAGCCAGATTGACTGCAGCGCCACACTAGCCTCAAAACAAACCCTGGAAACTTCAAATCCCTAAACTTTTCTTTAACCTTAATCTATCACCTCAGTTATCTTGCATGATTAATTGGAGGCCTTAAATAACCAAGGCAGGCCTGATTAATCGAAGGGGACGAGGTGTTGAGGTCTGGCCCTTACACTGAATGTGCCGAGCCAGCACAGGCCTCATACTGCTGTGGCCACTGCCATCTGTCTCCCAACGGGACCTGCTCCTACACGTCACCCCTCACACACACACACACATGCGTGCGCATTCCACGTACACACACTCTGCTGAAAGTGTTTAGGGCTACTATGTTTAATTATTATATTAATTATATGATATAATGTTTAGGTTTGACCCAGGACTTAACGTGCTAAGGTAACAGCGTAATGCTTTACTGTGTTTCAAATCACTGCCATCAGAATATCAGCATTAAACGCCTTGTTTGTTGTGTTATTGAACAATGTAATTGTGAAATGCGATGAGGCCATGTGATATTACCACATTATTACTATGAGCCAGAAGCCAGATTAAATGGCAATACAATGGACGCTGTGAGTGTCTTTGACAGCAGCACATATTAGCTGACCGGGGCGAGTGCTGGGACCGTGGTACTGTAGATCTGACCATTACTGGCTCCTCCTGGGCACGGGTCCTGATGGCACGGCTTGGCAGACAGGTGGCATACATTTGGCTGTGATACATGTCTGCTCAGCCGGCGGTGGGAGAGCTTGTTCCGTCTCCCAGCTGTAGTAAATGTCAGCTTTTATTCTGAAGGTTAGGCGAGAAAATGTTCGCTGGAGAGGGCCCTGGTTCAGACAGAACAATGATTTCTCTGTGAATGTGAATGTGTTGTGCATGTCTCGTATGCACGTATAGCCTATGAGGCTAGGTTACTTCAGAGTAACCGGGCTAGCAGTGTGCATGGTGAAATGTGCCCGTGCCAGACCTGATTTTACGACGACGCCATCTATTCGCTCGATTCGATTTTTTCACAGGGACCTGGAAGTGCTACCCATGAGGGGTAAACTTTCTTCCTGTCTAGCCTGTAAACAGAGACAATCCTAATTCACACAGTGTTTACCTTTGAATTTATTTGGCTAGACTGTCAAATACTAAAAAAGACTGAATAAGCAGTGTGTGCACCCGGCCACACCTGAGAACACGTCTAATCAGCCACATTAGCTCAAAACACCTGCATGGACAGGGACTTCAACAATTAATTTACACAGGACAGGAAGAAAGTGTACCCCTCATCAGTAGTATTTCCGGGTCACTGTGAGAAAGGTCTATCGGCTGTAGCACCACATACTGTAGGCGTTGGTTTGACCAGGCCAAACAACACATACACAAGGTTTACACACTCTCTGGGTGTTGTTTCACAATAGCACAAAACATGAACGAACACATTCACCACTAAGGAGTTAAGAATAGCATGGCCAGGTCTGCAATGATATCTGTGGTAACAATTACTGCTTGTTTCACACCAAGGAGAGAAGTCTCTATTTTAATTTAGCGCTCGATTTTCCACACGTGATAATTACACCACATACTGGTCTAATGATATCATAAACACGGCAGCTTACTGTGCCCATTAACATGAGAGAGCAGAATTTTCACATTAATTAACATTAACACATTAATTACACACTGATGAAATCAGGGTAGGTGGGCTGTGCACAAGTTCGGTTTTCCTATCAGTTCTATTGTGAGGTCTCTTCTCTTCCACAAGCTAACCTTCTCTTTTTTCTCTGCATGCCTGGCATTATAACGTTGATGGATTTAATGGATTTAATGTAGATTTGTGCCCTTCTCAGAGTCTAGGGTAATTTCCCATGTTTTAATCCATGGTCCCTGTAACTGTGAAATTAGCCGCACATGTACAACAAGAAGCTGAGTCTCGCTTGGGTTGCTGTATGCATTCAAAGGTCAGGAAGATACATTTCTGCATTGTTCAACTTTGCTCTTTACTATCAGTATAATTATGATAAAGTAATATCCCCGCTGTGGCATCATTATTACACTGGTAAACAGTATGCTAACACAACCTACTGTATCTCTATCTTACTTTGTGCCACAGAGGGAGGAAAGGCGACAGTGGAACGTTGTGTTAATTGGACGTAGAGCTGGGGCTAACAATGAGACACGCATGGTGAGATTTGCTTTGGAGAGCCAGGGAAGGATTTGCAGGAAGAAGGGTTATAATTGGCCATGAGATGAGGAGCTCAAGCCAGCTGTACTCGTTCATCCTACGACAGTGGACTCTTATCCCTCTCCTCTGCGAAAATGAGCTCAAGATTTGGAGCCTCGGGAGACATAATACATGTCACAGCCTACAATGATGGTTAATTTGAAATCATGTAGTGCCCTTCTCCCTTGCTACCCTCCTCTCCTTCACTCTCACAAGCCCTGAAATAACCCATTCATCCTAAAAATGGTTCTCCCCTCCCATACACCATTAGTCCAATCCATTCTTCCCTGTCTTAACGACCAAATGCATTTCCTAGATTTTCTCTGTAGCAACTATTATTATCCTGAAGCTAATGTTTTAAATTCAATTGCGACAATCCATATCCAGGCCAATTTACTGTCTCCCTTTTAAAAGCAGCCCTCCCGTCCCGAGCTTTAGAGAGCTGTGTCTGTGGAGCGAAGATAAAAGCAGCTGGCTCACACTCCACACCAGCGTTCCCGCTGAAAAACAACACAGCATTTAAAGCCGCCCCCCCCCGCGCGCGCGCTTATGGAACGCTACCGTAAAGCGCACACACGCAAACATGCACGCAAACATGCACGCAAACATGCATGCAAACGCATGGCGCGCACGCACACTCACAAACGCACGTGCACGCGCGTGCCCGTACAGTGCGACTCCCTCTCTCTCTCTCTCTCTGTGCTGCTGAAGGCAAACTGTGGCTATTAATATTTCACAACATACAGGATCTGTGTCTCGGCCTTCTTTGTTTTGTTGTGTTTTGTTTTTTCGTTCAAGGGCGCGCTGCCAGGAGGAGACGCATGTGGGGGAGTTCAGGGAGGAGGGCTGGGGCGTTCAGACACAGACAATATTCCCCTCATCTCCCGCGCCTCAGTGCCTCGCTGGGTTGCCAGACTCAATCACACGTGCGCTGTGCTTTCATGAATTAATAACGGGCACTTTGGAGGCCTGGCAGGAACACGGTGACCACACGCTGATGGAAGTTTAATGAGCAGCACGGGGACGCCGCTTCCATGGCCGCGGGTCCCCCCCAGCACACCAGGTGCCCCCCCTCTTCCCCATAGAGCCACAGTGTTTGGGCTCTCATTACCTAGATAAATATATCTGCCCTCTGGATCAGCCGTGCTAACCCAGCAACCCCCTCCCCTACCCTACCGCCGCCCCCCCCAGGAGATGCTATCACAGCCCCTATTACTCTGCCCTGCCCCCAGGATACCGGCTGGGCCCGGGATCGCTGGAACACAAACATCAGTCTCAATTGGGTCCTCTGGTAAATATCAAGCTTAAGCAGGGAAGCGGCGAAGGCCAAACACGGGTCCAGGGCCCACACTAAGAGGCGTGATTGGAGCAGGGTTCAATGATGTCTCCAATAGGCAATTATCTCAATCGGATCACATTTGGATTCCGGCAGTAGCACAGGGTAATTACAGAGGTCAGTGGCTATAGGAGCACCTCCCCCATCCCACTTTGTGACTCTCTCTTTCTCTCTCTCTCTCTCTCTGTCTCTCTGTCTTTCTCTCTGTCTCTCTCCCCCTCTCTCTGTCTTTCTCCCCCCCCCTCTCTGTCTCAGTCTTTCTCTTTCTCTCTGTCTTTCTTTCTCTGTCTCTCTCCCCTCTCTGTCTTTCTCTCTCTCTCTCCTTTCCTTGCCAGGACCTCCAGGGACTGCCCCACTGATGAGTCTCCGCGATGCAACAAAATTATTGATTTAAGACCCGCCACAGGCATCGATTTGAGCTGGTTGAGGTAGCAGGCTAGGAGCTTCCTGCCTCTTCTAATGACTAGATCAAATGCATCACACCCTCTCAGCTAGCCGCTCCCATACTGACTTCTCTCCAGACCAGATACAATCACACGGATAATTTCTTTTTACCCTCTTTAATTTCTGGTCGGCTCCTCGGCTGTTTTACTGTTTATGTGCAGGATGTTGTTTAAGGGTACACGCCTCGATTTGTGACCAGAAATGTCCTGGTGGTTAAAACCACTGGTTGGTTTGAAATTCCAAACAGGCCTGCTGGGTGGCTGGCACTCCTCTCTACTCCTCTCTCCTTCAGCCCTGCGGGGCTTGCACATGTTGTGAACAGCGTTTCAACACATAAACAGTGAGCTGGGTCAGATATTTAAAGTTCAGTCTCGGTGTGTAGCTTTATTTAATATTTCGAGGTTCAAAGCGAGACATGTATGATCCAAATAGCATAGCATAATGTTGGCTTTGCACCATTTCGTATTCAGAGAGTGACTATAGCTATGAGCGCAGGTGTACTGTAATATGCACTCGTAATGAAATGGAAAGGCCTCCTTGAATTCCCAGGCGTGGAGGGGTTTCTTCGTTTTCTTGCCTCTTGCACCTTTTGCTCTCATGTTTATATAACAGTATAGTCTCAATCATTCTCTCCGGCTGGCTGAAGGTTACCAGGGGCAAGAGTGGTAACAAATGGGCTCTGCGCACCATCTGAGAGCTAGCGGGCTGAAGGCTGGATAATGGCCTGTCATAATGGACAATATAGGCAGAACCCTCCTGAGACCAGAAAACCAAAGAACAAGTGGCTGAATTATTCATGGTTACCATGGCGATCCCCACAGCTGCATTACATTAGGCTCTTCATTAGCTGCCCGGTATTCTACGGAAAGCTTGAAACTAAAATATGACCAATATCTCTCATTGAAGGAGGGCATTATCATAAGCTCTCAAGGGGGTTTATTCCTGCTTAAATGTGCCTGAGTGCTGACCTTCCTCACCGCAGTAATAATGTGGCGGGGATTAAAATGTGATTCCATCCACGACAAGAGCTTCTTGTTCTTATTCTAATGTTGGCGGCACTGTGGCAACCCGGGTCTCGTCTGCCGTGACAGTCATTTCCCGTTAATAAGACACTTAACACGCGGCCTCTCCATTGCGGCTCTTCTAAGCTTCTCCTCATCTCTGCTTTTTCTCAATGCTTAGGAGAGGTACGCACATGAGTAGCTGAGGGAAAATTGCATTCTGGGTGATGTCTATTTCTTACCTTCCTACTCATTATTACACCCAATGATTTGTTATACAGATTGTTTGTCTTTTCTTTCTGTCTACATAACATAGTATGTCGACATAACATAGAATGCAACTTACATAATCAACATTGTTTATGTATGCTTGGACACTGTTAGCATGTTGTGATCTGTGTAAAATAGCCTCTGTCTTATATAGCCTACTGACAGAACAGTGATGGATATGAATAAGCTAGCGTGTTAGCAGCCCTCCTATTCCAGTTGCTGTGCACCGCACACACGGGCCATCATTTATTCATAGCAGGCAGTCAGTTAGAACAGGGTGGCCTGTGTCGGCCAGTGAACCTCTAAACCTACACCTCTGTACCAGCTCGGGTCTTGGCAGGCAGCGGGAACAGGTCTTAAGACCCGAACGGTCAGTGTGACCTTTAGCGGGCTCTCAATTACCAGGACTATCTTAGGTTGCAGCCATAAAAAGACTGTTTTAATATCAGGGGTTTGTGGGAAATTTGACAGCAAGGCTGTGACAATTAGTCAGCTCATGTTCAACTTAATCCTATAAATGGACACTCATCATTCTGTAAAGTAGCTTGCGCACGCATACACACACACCCACACACATTGACAGAGAGCTACTCACAACCACAACCACATGCAGAGTTAAGGATCCATTTTCAGGGGAAGCAAAATGATTAGCACTGCTGAAACATGAGCGGTTATTAAAAAGTCAATACATTGTCATTATAAGTGAAGATTGTTCCCTCAGAGTGAACATATCGATCCATTCATGTGCTTACTGGTCATCGACCCCGCCAGTAATTTGCTCTCAAACAGATGTGAGGCCTGAGGTTTCTATTCCACATAGACTGTCTGATACTGCAGCCATGCTAGTCCAACCCTTTGTTATATACAGATATGTGACTTGGCTACAGATTCAGCATCAGTGAGGTCATTTCTAAGCTCATAATACCACGACAGTGTAAGAAGGTTGTCATGTAATTAGGATGCAGCGTATATAGAAAAGAATACAACAATCAGTTATTATCGTATATGAACAAAGGCATTAAATGGGTTTGTCCTCTAGGCCGGGTTTTTCACATTTCCAATCCAATGTTTTTCAGAAAATGTATGACGATTTACGCTTTACGTTTATGTAAAATAGATATGAAAGGTCATTGAAAAATTTTGTGTTTTTTGTTTGCTTAGTTGATTTTTCTCGAGGTTTAGAGACGATTTAGAGATGCGAAGCTTTGACTTACTATTAACATTGTCATTAAAAACCCATCTCACGGACCCTCAGCCAGTCTTATCAAAGTTTCCGTAGGCTGTTGCAAATCAAAGCAGTGAAAGGATCTGGGACTGCATCCTCCTGTGATTTCACACAGCACCTGTGATGGCCCTGTTTGTTATAAAAACAATGCATTGTTTAATTGGATATTACTCAGAGGCAATTCAAGTGAAGTCCTACTCATGAGAAAAACCTTGAAGATTTATGTTTGTCTAATCCTTTGAATTTGTAGATGTCATGTTACCCGGCAATGCACTTGAGCAAAACCCAATTATTTCAAAAGAAAAATGCCCTCTTTAATATTTATAATCCCTTTTGAACTGTAAACTCCATCTGCAGTTTAAAGTGATGACTCATTCAAAGCCGTAATCTTAATCCTTTTTAACGCAGCTTAGTTCTTAAACCAATGGGAACAGGGTAAATTGAAAGCTGCCATCAATGCAATAAACCAGAGTGTAATACACATAGAAGGGCAGAATATAATTATTATACATGTGCATTAAGGCTGTTCATCTGCCTCCATCAATACACAGGAGGGAAAATATAACTTGGTTATAGCACCTTGAAAATATATTTATGTGGCTTGGTTTTCAGCCCTTGGTTGAATTACAACTGAACCCTTTGCTTTGCCTAAACCCCACAATCTCAAGTGTATCACCCATATATACACACATACACCTTCTCTAGGCTTTAAAGGTACACTACACTCCTCAATTTGTTTTGGGAGTCTCCCTTGTGGTTTTAGTTGAGAGGGCATTCCCCTCATGTACCACGAGTGGCTCACACTCTACTCCTTCCCCTACCGAGGTCACACTGTTCTCTACCCACCCTACTACAGTCACACACCTTTTCACGGACAGCTGTGTTTCAAAATGAGTGGCCAACCTCTAGAAGTATTGCAAAACTGTGGCTTCCCAGTGGTTCTGCAGGGCCAACTTATTTCTAATAAAAATGGAATAAATGTGCTTCAGATGTGAGTCAACACAAGGCTATGTTACCTTTTGTCAACATAGAGAAGCATTCGAGAAATATAATTTGTGGTCTTTGAATTATATAAATATTGAAGGTGACATAACAAGACCAGAGTATTTTTAAAATGTGTCTCTTAAACTAAAATAAACAAAATGATTAGCAGTGTGAACTTGTCTTACTTTTGTTAATGCCCACTTATTTATTTGTTTTAACTATTAATGAAAATAGTACCAGGGCCATGGCTGACATTTTGGTGTCCTTATCTATTTCCAATTAGCAGTGTATGATGATGAATAGGAGTTATGGAGGAGTTCATTAGCAGGGGGATCCCATCCCATTAGACACAGAACGGCAGCCACAACTCTGATGCCACATTCCTGAAGTCCTGCTCCAGAAGCACGCCATGTTTATTAATCTGTTTATAGGAGATGGTCAGATCATATTTACAGAACCCTCCCCCAAGCAACACGAAGGTGCCAGAATTATCCATGTGTCATTTCATTTGATCACAACAATGTTGTATTCATTATTTTGATAGCTACATCCGTGCTTGACTGATATCAGTCGTAAAGTGCCTGTAATCTCTACTGTAATCAGGCCTGATGTAATTGAGTCATGGAACAGGTGTGAATCTGCCTCTCTATCCTGTCTTTGACAGAGATAAACACAGCTCTTTCAGCATATTCACAGCGGTTCTTTAACTATGTCATTGCCGGATGCCTTTGTAATTGACTTAATAAAGCAATTGGACGTTACATTTCTTTATCTGCTAATGAGAATTGCCACAGGGGTTTTCCCCCATATTGGCAAAATACAGACAATTTGACGCTTTGACATCCCCTCTAGCGGGCTTAATGTCTTGTGCATATTCATAGCTTTTTCAAATTTCCAATCAAAGTGGCTGGCAGGTCCCTGGTGTGAGCTGCGCCTCACACTCTATGAATGATTCATGCTGTTTAGCTCACAGTTGTTTGGGTGCATCTGGCTTAGGGAGGCGCGGGGTTGGCCAAATGGAAGGGCCACATGGCGGCTCCAGATGTTCTCCTTTTGTACATGCACAGATCATCAAAAACAACAAGCAGTGTCTGCCGTCTGGGGGGCGGGGGGTGGGGGGTGGGGGGGACAACAGCTTCCTGCTTCTCCCTGACGCATCACTGGAAACGTCTCTTGAAAAGACAAGTGAGTGACATCAGGCACATTAGTTTCAGGCGCCGCCTAAGCCAGTTTGCAAATCGCACCACAACACCCAGTCATCATTATAATGATATTCAGCCGTGGTGTCCCTGAGCAAGATAACTGTTTACCAGGTCCAGGGTCGTTGTTTCTTTGACGGTCCTTGGGCTCTAAAAAGTCCAAAGAGAATTATTTCAGGGATCAATCCAGTTTTTCGATGCATTTCATCATCACTTGAATCAGTAGAATTACCAATGGGGGAAAAAAGAACTGTCACATTTCAGGTCTCTGTGCTCTGTTAGCACCAGCTCCACAGGCTTTCTGTAGACAACCCCACAAGGCAGCCATTCCTACATCCCTGCCACTCTCAGTAAAATCATTATTTAGTCCTTTTGTAAGCAAGCAGTGTCCCAGATCACAAATTAATCTTTCATATGTTTCCAAGATCTAGCCTTCTGTAATCCCATCTGTATGAGACACAACAAAGCGCAGCAAAAGAGAGCTCTTATGAATTATTCATTCATTTCTCATGAAAGGCTTTCGTTACGTCTGTCATGTTTCACTCTAGCAAGAAAAATCCATTGATCCTTGCCTTCTCTCTGACAACAAGAACAAACAAGCGACATCACATGGCTGTACATTTTCTCACACCCCAACAAACAGACTGGAGAAAGACATATAGGCAATAAGGCAATAGGGCAATATATTATATTCATCGGTGCATAATGAGTACACGCACACGCAGGCGCGCACAAGCACGCATTATAAATGTTCCCTCAGATGTACTGTATGCTCACAGCATTAAACATAGTGCATGCACTTGTCTAATAGCTGCAAGTGCAACCTCAGGGAAAATGTGTAAAATAGACCACATTTAGACGCAGCGGATTAAGTCACATGCTTCCTGCCAGTAATCATTTATCTCCGTTAGTTTGGTAATCTAATGGCCGCGATGCCCTGCCCCTTCACAACACAGTGCAAGTGAATGGAGAAAACAGCATTGTTAACAAGAAAAAGCTTTAAATCACAAGAACGGAGTACGTTTCCTGTGAAATATTAATGTGGAAAGCGTGTTTGTGTACGAGCAACAAAGGGCAGAGTGTTGTACATCAATGGGGCTTCAGGCTCTGCTTACAGCGTCTATGGCAGGGGTGTGTACATATAAGGGGCCACTGCAGCGGGTGGGGGGCATTTATAATGTATGGTGCTACTGGAGCGCACGGTGTTGGGTCTGCTTGGGCTCTGTGCATAGTTTAATGTGTGGCTTGCGTTCAACCAGCTCTGTGCACTGCCTTTATTTACTTTAAAAGCCTCCCTCTAGAGCCTTGTTTGGAAACTGGAAGGCCGGATGGGCAAGACAGATCCAATTCACTAATACCCCCATTTTCCCCCCATCAGGAGCGTATCGCCTTACAGGGCTGGAAGCAGGCACAACTCTCCCTTTGAAAGTCACAGAGCCTCGTAAGACCACATTAGTCTCTTGTTACCTGCAATGTAATGAGGTTAGTCGGGGGTTTGTCTGTGGAGTGCAGTGGTAAGACTCCTGGCTCCAAGGTCAGGGAGATTTGACTGAATCCTATTATGAATAACACAGAGATTGCAGCGCCATTGACGGGAATGAAAGCCAGACCAAACAAGTCTGGTGAGGAAAAATCAAACCAACAGCAGCAAAACGAACACATTAAATCCAGCTAAAACTACCAGGATGACATTTCATTCACGTATCAAACAAAACCAGTTGTGATGTGTGACGACGTGACACACTGTGAGCCTAATTGTGCGTACTTGACTGTACAGATAATACAGCTCGAGGAGCTTGCTGCCATTGGTCCGGGCCGTCTCCTCCCTGCCTGTCAGCACCAAGCAGAGATGAGCTGGCGGCCCAGCTCTGTCTGCTGTTAATCCTGCCTGTTCTGCTTTGTCAAAGCTGCTGTTTGAACAATGGAGCTGTCTTCTTGTCTGCTAATTTAGGAACAAACATTTGCCGGCGCAGCAAACAAGCTCTCCCAGGAAGTGCTATTAATAGGATAATTAAGCAGACAGTAATGAGCAGGATTACTGCTAATTATGACAAGATTTGTTTTGGCATTTGCCTGAGAGGCAGCGGAGTGTTAAAGTCTGCACAGGAGTTCATCACCGCACAGACTGAGCAGGCACCTGAGTAAACAGACGGGGGCACACTGGGGGTATGGGTGTGTTGTGTGTGTGTGTGTGTTTGAGAGCGAGAGAGAAAGAGAGAGAGAGAGAGAGAGAGAGAGTGGGGGGGGAGGAGACAATCATAAAACTACAACAGAGCTGAGGGGAGCCATCACTTATTAAACAGAGGTGCAGTAGGTTGAACCTGCAGAATGTAGCCTAGCTACATCTGGGGAAAAAACATACCCCACATTCACACTGAAAAGGCAATTGGCATCGCACACATGGTCTCCTAGTGGCCTAGTGACACTACCCTTTTATTTCATATCACATGGCAATTATTTTATTTAAGCGGATCATTGGCGAGAGCTTACATTAGACATCTTTCTGTGGGATTATCTGTCAAAGTGTGGTCAGGGGTATTAAACCTCTGAGTGACCTGAATTCATTCATCCAAGATGTAGCTTTAATTCACAAGATTCAATCAAAAGGATACAACAAACAAGCCCATTTGAGGTGAAGGGGAATCTTAATGCGATTGCAGCTGAAGCCCAGACAGTGAGTCGCCCGTATTAAAGAACGCCACACGGCCCAGCAGCTCCAGATAAGACAGCTGAGGCTGGGACTTAAAGCTCCGTCTTATCGTCATCTTCACACCACTGTCTCACCAAGAGCAGGGAACGTTGCCGCAAATCCTCCTCCGACTGGGGAGGCCAGTTATTTTTTTGTTGTCCTTGGGCTGTAGAGGCAGGCCAAGTCATAAACAGGTGGGCTAATGGAACTCCCATTTAGGACTCTCTCTCTCTCTGCATGCCACAGGAGTTTTTATTTACTGGGACGAGATTAGAGCTCAGTTTGGGCTGTGTGGAAGAGTTTTGGAAAATAAAATTGCTTTTATTCCACCTAACATGTGTTCGGTGAGATTAAGGCATAATCTTACAACGTTTAATAAGAGCCCGTTTGTGGCCTGACGGCAGAGACGCAGGAAGTGGAGCATGCCTGCTCTACATTAAATCCTATTTATTGAATTATAAAGAGGCAGTCAAGATTGAAATATTTAATGACATTTTGATGGCAAAAAAAAAACATTGGAAAAGTGTTAATTCTACATTTAAGTATATGGAAAAGTAATGTGTTTTAATATATAATAATATTATTTATAATAATAATAATTATATA
>JAOEHI010000021.1:2033916-2044430 GCA_025447815.1 Percopsis transmontana
TCTGATAAAGGTACGTCTTGTGGAGTACTCCTTGAGCCAGTCCAATGACCACTGGAAGAACTAGAAACTCACTTAAAAGGGACACTCAATTTGTGTCTAGAAATGCCTTCGTGGAAACAGTGTTTCAATGTTTTGGATTGAAACTGTGTGAACGCTCCTCCCCCACAATGCTGACATGCTAGGTGGCTAACATTCCTTCCTACTCGCCCATCCAGCCCTCATAGGCTCACACGACCCTCTTAATGCCCCCCAAATAACCAACCACAACTTTTGTGGACAGTTGTGGTTCAAATCACAACACACATCTCATTTGTTAATCTACAACATTAATTAAGGGAATGTTTTAAATCCAAAAAGCAAGACTTGGACGTCAACATGGGAAAGCAAAGGGCCCAGGGATATCCACCTCCAAACTATTTATTGCAATAGCATCACTTCCCTCTGTAATTAGTCTTGTAGCTTTTACATCTCCAGCTGTGCCTTAATTAAAGGATGTGTGTGGAAATATAATTAACATGTTAGCATAATGCACATAATAAAATACTTGTCGTAGTTGTCTTGAACACAACATCAAAGATTATGCCTCATCTAGTCTCAGGACATCACAAACACACTCATCGCATTACTGGCGGTACTGAATCATTGAATTTTAATATACTTGGAACAAATACAGAGGAATGTCCTGATAGGGGTCTGGCTCTCCGGAGTTAACTGTGACAGAAAAATCTGCTCTTACCAAAAGTGTAGTGAGTAAAGAATGTAAAATCTTGACAAGGCGTTTGTTTCTACTGGCGAAAGCCATTTTCAGTAGAATAGAGGGTTTTGTTTTTTTATTTGTGCAATATAGCTGCACAGCACCTCCGCATGCATTTTACTATCATTAGGCTATTTTTAGTATCCGTTTATTATCACTTTGTGTATCGCTAAGTGGTTTGTAGCCGAGGACCACCACTCATTTTCGGAGGTCCACGAATGGAGAAGTCTGAGAACCGCAGAAGTACACCTACATCAAGTTGTGATGTAAAGGCTCCCCTGAACATCAGTAGTCTGAACACAGCGGCAGCAATCTGGCCTAAGCCAAATGAATCCAGGGCTCCCAGCTTGTTCATCCTGGCTGGAGGGTGATGACTGCAAGCTCTGCCGGGGTGCTTATCTGCTGTCAGTGGTCGGGGCGGTTGTACAGGCCCCCCATGTTATCAGGGCTCAGTACCTGCTCTGGGATTGGAGGGCCTGTGGAAAGTAAACACAGAACCTGTCCTCTGCTTATCTATCCCAGGAGAGATTTAGCTTGCGAGAGGAGAAAGGCTTGTTTCCATGGCAACCTCCTCCTTTAACCTCCACCCCTCCCCTCCCGAAGAGAACCCTGGTGGTCTTTGTAATGCGATTCCACTAGAATGCACTGTGGATTAGAGCAGCACTGCCTTCGGGCCCTAGGCAGGGCAACAGTAAAGACATTATTACCCAGATCAAACGCTGTAATCACTAGGCACTGGGGGCTTTCACATCCATTCCAGATAAAACCAAGGACTGGCAATGCTCAGGTGATTAGGGGATTATTATCCTGCATTTCAGCATGGTGCCAGTCCTTTGCTATTGAATAAATAAATTAAAAATTAAATAAAAAACTAAAAACCCTGATTCTCAATTTGATGGATGGGAGAGTGAAACACAACATGCCAGCCAAAGGAACCAGCCAGAATTGCGAACTGGACTGTGATCAATGTCTGGCAGCTCAAACCATTCTAACAGGTCCGCCTGCACACGCCCACACATTGATATTATAGCTCGCGTTGGTTTTCTACAGTTTCTCAGAGGCTTGGCACCTACAGACCAAACAACATTACAGAATAGACCGCGTTCTTGCGTTTAAAGCTGCTGAACAACTCTTAAGCCTCTCAAGTTTTTTTCTTCCTTTTCTTTTTTAACATTGCACAGCTCTCCTGTAATTAGAGAAAGGCAGTGTGGGCTTTGACATGAACCTACCAAGAGCTCTCCATTGAGAGGTAGATCAGCAGGGGGGGCAGACAATGTCCCCTCGGTGTCCAGCAATAGAACAACACCAGTCCAACCCTTCATCTCCACCTATTCGGCCGTTTAAGTGAGAGGGAGATGGGGGGGGGGGGTCCAGCTTCAAGGAGGAGCTTGAGCTACAAACGTGCACAGGAAGTGCACACTTCAGCCCTGAAGGGAAAGAAAGGCTTGTGACTATGACTATGGCTCGTACCAAATGAGCCTGTGAGAGCGGAGCGCAGTGGCTGGCCCCATGCTGAAAGCATCCGGTCCTGCTTTTATAATGCAGCATCATCTCTGAAGAGGCAGCTGTATGGGGCGGAGGTGGGTGGGTGTGGATGGGGGGGGGCAAGCAACTTCAGGAGCAGAGCACTAAGAGCTTGGCTGTGGAGAGAGAGAGGAGGGCACAGGGCCATTCATCTCAGGCAGCCCAAAAGTACCACCAAAAGACCACTCGAGAGGACTCGAGGGCCGCGTTTGCGTCATAGTTTTTAAGTGGCACCGGTCGATCCTTTATGGCGTTGCGCTGTAGCAGGGATTGTGTACGATTTCGACGCAGAACGCGGTCACAGCCGTACAAAGCGACGGCGGGCGGAAGGCACCTGTGCCAAACGCCGTATGATGTTGACATTGAAAGCTGAACCAAGATCATTCCTCAAATATTAATGCACAGCTCAGTTAAGAGATTAAAGTTAAAGCCAGTAACTCTGATCCCCCCCCTCCCCCCTCCGGCTGCCTCTCTAACAGCACCCAGAACATCCCGCCCTCATGTCCTTGGCCCTCCTGGGACACTTGTCAACTTCTATCTAAATGCATTTACAGCCATTTACTGATGTGCTTCATTTACCGTCAAGGACGCGTAGTCTGCATACAGTACGGAGGCTTAACACACTTCCGCAGAGCCACAAGCCCCAGCAAGGACAGGGGGGGGGACGAGACATGTTTGCTACAGACACCTAGAGCTGTTAGCTTACCACCTACATGTGCGCTCAATTACAAACAGCACGACAAGGATAAAAATATGCACCTCAAACCTTCCAGACAGTCCAGAGCCAACTCTTGACTCTTTAAAACATGCAGTAGTGTAGGAATGAGTCAGTGCTATAGAAATTCAGTCAGTTTGTTCTTTATATATAAAAACAGTTTATTGAAATATCAACAACTGTACAATCCTTAGTGACGATGACAAGTGTTTGCTACATGGTCTGAAGTGCGTCTGACCCGTCTATGGGAGGAGATTATAGTGGGATATCATTAAGTACTGCAGAAAGTAAACACGAGCATACACAAAATATAAGATGTGGTTGTAAGGTTTTTTGGGCCACATAGATGAGTAAATGTGTAAGCTTTGCATGTCACTCAGACGTCAACAGAGAAGGGCAATTATCAACTGACAGATTGAAGAATCAAAAAGGTGGAGCAACAAATGTTCAGACAAGACCAAAAGTCAAATGAAGCCACTCTGCTTTTCCACAAGGTCCCACCTACACACCGCATCCACAATTGTTTTATCCAATCACAACGCAATTAAAAGCTCCCAATGTCCGAAGTCCTCATTTTAAAGTTGAATGTGTGTTTGCCGGGGTGAAAGGTTATAAAAAGTGACTAGAAAACAATTATCTTCTCCAAATCTGCCAAAAAAAATTCCAATTCACCACTGCTGAAATCCAACGGATAAGGTCTTCTGTGTTTTAGCAAATAGCAAAGAAAAAAAAATTACAGTTTTCAGGGAAAGAAAAAAAAAAATCCAAATTAGATTTCCGAAAAGGTCATCGTGGACACCGAACAAGGAAAAAAAAATAAATACAAAAAAAAAAAAAAGGTAGAGAAGGGAAAAAAAACTGAAATAGAATATCCTCTTACAAAGTCCTAATCTAATTTCCATCCCTGGAGGGGACAGAAAATCAAGGAGAGAACAAGAAAGAACCATCACAAGCGTAACTGGACACCAAAATATAAATCTATAAAAGGCCTTTTATTACTCCATTATGTACACTTTTCACAGGACCTCCAGGGAGAGACTCCAGAGCGAAGCGCCGCTTCTAGTTGCGTCACAGAACCGTATATCTCCACGTTTTAAAAAAAAGACAAATAAAAAAGAAAAACTCCAAAAAAACAAAACAAATATCCAACAAACAGAAACAGCATGACAATATTTTCTTCTGTAGTGCCTCAGGAGCTGCACACACTGTACAAGTGTTAGTCATGAGTGACGGAGGACAGGGCCGGGACACAGCAACAGGAGCCCCGATAAGGCCCCGCCCCAGTACAGACCCCTCCTCGCCCTGGTCCCCCGCCCAGGTTGGGCCTCCTGCACCCCCCATACAACCTGGGCGCTGGGGGCGACATCCACGCCGTCTGTGCGAGGGAGGGTAGATTGAGGAAGAGGAGGAGGAGGAGGGGTCCCCAACACAGCACGAGAACGCTCCGATCCGAAAAGCAGTCCCAAGGCTAGTAGATCACTTCATATACGGTGGCCTTCTTGTCGCCGGAGCCCGTCACGATGTACTTGTCGTCCGCGGAGATGTCACAGCTCAGCACGGACGAAGACTCCTTGGACTGTGTGGAGAGAAAGGTGATATTTCAGGTTAATGGAAGGAGGCTTTGGGCGCTAAGCGCAGGAGAACGGCTGACTACGGCGTAAGCTTAGATTCTAATGACATCAAACTGGAGGCCTGATGCACCTCCACAACCACTCATTTGTCGGGTCAATATTTCAGCTTCGGTTTTCGCCGATAGAGAGCTGTCACGCAGCGGTCGCTGTGCCCTTCCTCTGAGACTGAGACTAACTGTGCATGTGGATTTCTGGACTGCCTACAGACAGGCTGCATTGATCCACATACCTGGAATATGCTGGCGCCATACGGAGTCCTCCAAGCGTTCAACAGATTGTCCTTCCCAGTGCTTACAAACCATTTACCTGCAGAAGGAAACAAAAACAGTACAGTCAGGCTACCTAGACCGGAGAAGGGATGGAAATAGGAGCTAAAATTAGCAGTGACAAGTTACGAGACGGCTAAGATTTAAAAAGGTAAGATTGTAAATATATTTGATCTGGTTTAGTCATCTTCAAACGCTCTTTGATTGTGTTATAGTGCTGTGAATCATTTATTTTTGGAGGACGTGACTCAGAACCACAAACGGGAGCAACAATAGGGGCTCACAGCATGGCAAGAGCACTGCAGTTTTACCGCTAAGTCAGCTGTAAAGGGCTAAGGTCCCCTTACACTGTAGTAAAGTCAGCATTCTGCGATTGTGTGCGTGCGCGGTCATACCGCAGTAGGCGAACTTGAGAGAGAGGACGCAGCTCTCGTGCAGGTGGAGCTGGTACTTGTCAGGCTTGGTGTGGTGGAGCACCTCCACGTTGCTGCTCTCCATGCCCACCGCCAGCCACTCGCCAGTCGGACAGTAGCCGAGAGAGAAGATCTGGAAAACAGAACGAACCATTACTGAACCTGGACAGTTATGACATGCACTCCTCACGACCCCTAACCCTGACTCTCCTATGCTGGCACCCACAACTCTACATTTCTGCCCCAGCTTTACCGGGGACGTTTCATCCAAAACAGTCTACAAAAGTGTGGCCAGCTGTAGGGGGAGGCGCAGAGAATGGGGTGTACCAATGAGAGCTGTAGGAGGAGGAGTAGAGAGGAATGCGATCCACTCAAACACCAAAAACAGCAATATTTTCGTAACGCTGGTTCCGACCATAAGGGTAACGCAGGACAACAAATCGAGGGCGGTACCTGTGAGGTAAAGTCATGCTGCTGAAGCTGTCGGCCCTCACGCAGGTCCCACGAGCGCACGGTGTTGTCAAGACCGCCCGTCCACAGCTTGGTGCCATCGTGGGATATGTCGATGCAGCTAGCGCCGTCCGTGTGGCCCTGGAACTGCCTACAATTAAACCAAACAATAAAAAAAGGTTTTTGTCAAAAAGTCCAAAACCAAGTAACAAAAAACATTTTTACAGTTGGAGGAAGTCCGGCTTCTTACCGAACCAGGGTCTGGTTGTGGAGGTCCCAGACGGCGATGTTGCCGTCGCTGCAGCAGGAGAAGCAGACCTTGGCGTCGGGGCTGATGGCCAGGGCGTAGCAGGCGGGGGCCGAGGAGGTGAGCTCGGCCTTAATGCGGGGCGTCTGCGAGGCCAGGTCCCAGATGGTCAGCGTGCTGGCCTCGCCTCCCACAATCAGTGTGCGGCCGTCGGGCAGCAGCTTACAGGAGCGGATGTAGTTATCCCTGTTCTGTGGCACAGAGGACAGAGCAGATCAGTACCTGCAGTGGAATAGACCTTGTACGTTGCTATGCCACCATGGCCGTATATTGACTTCCGCATCAAACGCCGGTGTGTCCAAGATAAGCAAGCATTACATGGGGGGGGGGGGGGCAGGCGGCCTTACCAGGCAGTCAAGCTGGGACACGGGGCTCTTGCTGCCCGGCTGGCTGATGTCCCAGATCTTGACGCAGCCCTTGCCGCCGGTGTAGACGTGGCGCGTGGGGTTGCTGATGGTGACGGCGCACACCACCTCGCCGTGGCTCAGCGTGTTGATCTGGCGGGCGTGGCGCGGGATGCCCGGGCCGATCAGCGCGTCCGGCGGGAAGGGCACCGGCTGCATCTGGCCGTCGGCGCTCACGTGGAAGGAGTAGGCTCTGGAAGAGAGGTCGGGGGTTCACGTCAGCGGCTCACGCAATCGAATGGGGGTTTTTTATTTTCCCTATTTTCCGGGCGGGGGCTGTAGTCAACACTCACGGTTTGCCGCCGGAGATGGACGTGAGGCTGGCTGGAAGACCCGGCGCCCTCATGTGGGTGTGAGGATCAAAACCCTGTAATGTGAGCAGGCGGAGGGGTGGAGACAAGTAAGTGTTATTCCCGGTGGTCGTACAACTCGACACCAGCAGGCCCACCAGAGCAGTAACAGCCGCCCGTTACGTGTTGGTCTTTACCATGGGGCGCCCGTAGGCTGCGCTTAGCTGGGGCGAGATGTGCAGCCCGGCGTAGACACTGGGGCTGGTCAGGCCGCCGTTCATCTCGTGGTGGGCCATCATGGCGAAGGCGGGCGGGTAGGATCCTGCGATGGACAGAGGTGTACGCAGAGCTGGGGCCGCTACACACACACACACACACACACAGAGACAGAGACAGACAGAGAGAGAATCAGTACGCAACACTGGGAGGGAGAGAAGGGGGGGGGGGGGCGCAGAGGGTGGCACAAAACCCCCCTCTGGTGCTCACAGAAGGATGGAATGAGAGTGGCACTCACGCAGAGCCTCCATGCCTGGTGGCTTGCCCAGAATGGGTCGGAGCCCGGGCGTGGAGCTGGTGCCAGGGGTGGGGGCGTCGTTTCGGGGGGTGGGGGTGTTGGACTTGAGGCCGGGCGTGGAGGATTTGTCGTTCTGTCGAGGCAAAGACAGAGCAAGCACACTTTAGCATCCCGGGCAGAGGCACTGTGCAGGCTGATGGGTTGAGAGCAAACTGAACCTAATCCAACCTAATTCTGACAGCCCCCATCGTCCTGCAGAGCTATGAACTGCCATTTACTCCAAAACCTATTAGAAGCACAATGGAGACTGAGGCATTTTTATCCCCGCACTGCTTTAGCGAGGGGGAAACAACACAATTCTGGAATAGTTAAATACATTGAGCTATTAACAGAGGAGCCCTGACTGATCCTAGTGCAGGACATTATCCCTGACATTTAGTTGTACGCTTAAAAGCACTTACAGCCATTCCTAATCCATTGCAGAGCTGTCCTACAATTTATCTGAACATATGCATTCTCGCTCGTTGCATTTCCCATTTAGCCTCTTTTCCCCCCTCTTTTTAATAAGCGTCTTACATGACTGAGCTCCTTGGCCTTCGAAGACGGCGTGCTTCCAGAAGACGCCACAGACGCAGGGCTGTTTGGCGTGTCCTTCTTTGGGGGGCGGGGCTTGTCAATGCCATTTTCGGGCGGTGAGTGGGCGGGGCTTGCCCGTGGCGTGGCAGGGTCCTGGACGAACATGGAACAAGACCATTAATGAAATGGGCCCATTTGTGTCGTGTCATCGTACGACGCACGGCACGCCTCTAGAACTTGTATTCAGTTGGCATCTGAACCCTCGCTGACCTCATTGGAAACGTCTACGACCAGGTCGTCACTCTTCTCCCCGTCGCTGTCCTGTAAAAAGAAAAACCCAGCGCGTCAGCTATCCTAATAGCTGGGCTATCAATTAAATCGTTATCTAGAACAGTTAAGGGCCTCGGCAGACGTCGCCATCACATGATGGGATGAGTACTGCCATAATTGAGTGCGTGAGTATCTGGCGGCAGCCGATTAGGAGGGGAGGGCCGTAAACAAGCCTGGACACTTACATATCTGCTCATGCTGTCCTTCTCTTCAACCTTGCGTTTCTTTGAGTCCAAGCTGTAGTCAGAGGAGCTGCGGTGTTTCTCACTGGCTGTTCGCAGGCTTTCTGATGGGGAGATGGAGTTGTTCTGTAATGGGAAAGAAAAAACAAAAAACACTATTAGAAAGGTCAGAAATAATTAATTGGCCATGAGCAGTTAAGTCACGTGCCAATCAAAAGCCTAAAAATGTCTCATTCGCATCACTATGGATGCCACTCTTGACTCCTAAAGTGCAGCTGTATGCCAGGGCGAAACAGTACCCTGACACCAGCCAAGCCCCGTCTCTCACACAAGCCTGTCCCTGGCCACGCAACAGAATGGTGCCGTTATCTGACACTGAAAGCAGGGGCTTGTTTTCTAAGCTGGGCTCCCTCCTCCCCCTATAGCTGTGGACAACAAACAGCCTCACAGGGACATGGCCAGTGTGTTGTGGCTGAACACAGACTCTTTTCTCTGGAGTCAGCCAGGCTGAGCGTGAGAGAGGGAGAAAGAGACACAGGGAGGGAGAAGGGGGGGGGGGGGGGGGACAGAGAGTGTGTTGTGGGCATTGATTGCCACGGCGCGCTCGGGCACCATGGCAGTTCCACTCCGCTTCAAAACGGGCCAGCTTCGAGCGTGGAGATTAAGAAAGGAGGATCTATATCCTGCCAGTGGGCACGGCAGCGTGGGACCGACTGGTGCTGCTTTAACGCAGCCTGCCCACACAGGCCGAGACAGCTCACTCCAAACGCAGCAGCATGGCATACCGGGAGGAACTAGGCAGGTGTCCAGCGGGCTTTCACAGGAGTTTGGTGTTTGCCTGTAAACAGCCAAGTCTTCCTGATACCCCCCCTGCACCTTCACCACTCCTTCCTCCAAAAAGGGCCAAAGCAACAACATGGACTAAGTCAACGACAGCCCAGACTGGTGAACAAAAGCCGATGAACTAGCAGTCTGGGCAGAGGGCCACTATCTGCACAATGGCTGACCTTTAAAGGAGATGCTTAGTGTGACTCATTAACCAAAGTCACCGCTCTGCTATCAGATGACCTGGGACAAGAGCAGAGCAACAAAACAGGCCTGCTAAACGCCCCAGGAGTTCCATTTCTTCAGACATGACTGCACCCATTCAGCCGGCCCAGCCGACAGAAACTCAATCTCACAGTCCCATCAAAAGGCATCAGAAATCGCAGCCATTCAAATGAAATGCTTTAAGCAGGTCCAACCAGCAGGGTTGGGGGTGGGGGGTGGGGGTAGAGAACAGTCGTCACACGTTTGGGTTCATAAATATTCATCACAAGCAAATACGGAGCAAGGAAAAAGACACCAGAATGGATAAAAGAAATCCAAATCTTTCTTTAATTGTGATAAAATGACAAAGCTTCTCATCTCAGCGTGCTACAAGTCATTTCCCCTCTGGATTAAATGCACAGGGTTTATATTACAAACCTTGTTTCCATTAATGGCTTTATCAAAAGCAGAGCGCAGAAGGGCACGAACACAGCCTAAGTATCATTTTTTTCAACTGACAAATGACATTTCATTAGAAATGCCAAAGTGATTTATTACGAAACAAACAAGGTGTTGGCTCCCACTCAAAAAAAACAAAACAACCGGGTTCAGACACTCACCGTGCTCTCTTCATTGCAGGGATCACAGCGGCGCGCCAGACGATGATGATGATAGGCAGAGTGGAGCAAAGAGGAAAAACAAGTCAGTTAGCATATCATAACAGATACCGGTGGCTGGACACGAGACATTTGACTGGAAGGCACAAGCATACAGCCCCCCTTATCAGCATGTGTTGAAGCCACTGAACAGCCCGCGTAGTCACGGGCTGGGAATGTACCGGCTCATTACCCAGGGAGAATGTGAGCAGGCAGGATATACTCCCTAGCTAGCAACCCCGGGTTTCTGCCCTGCACTAAATTGCCCTCTTCTGCTTTACATCCATTTCTATCGTATTCACAAAACAAATATACTATAGCAGTGGTTCTCAAACTGTGGGGTGACCAGAGGGTGACTTTTTGCGTGTGTGTGTGTGTGTGTGTGTGTGTGTGTGTGTGTGTGTGGGGGGGGGGGGGGGGGGGGGTTAAATAAAAAAAAAAAAAAAAAAATTAAAAAAAAAATTTAAAAAAAA
>JAOEHI010000021.1:2044440-2046940 GCA_025447815.1 Percopsis transmontana
GGGGACAGCAGTGCCCCCAAGGGGGCGGGGGGGGGGGCGGCGGGGGGCGGGGGGCCCGCCCCCCCCCCCCCCCCCCCCCCCCCCCCCCCCCCCCCCCAGGACACACTGCTTAAATAACTGTTAAAATACATTTGAAACAATTTAATAGCATCATTTCTAATCTTGTTTGATTATCTTTCATTTAAAAAAAATAAATAAAAAAAGTGGGGGGGCGATCCATCTTAAAACCATAATGCTCTATGCTTTGCTTTACACATCAGTCTGGGAACTCTCAATTGTTAACCATTTGTCAGCCAGGCGGTGCCAATACTGTAGGCGTCAATCAAATCATTCGCAGGCGACTGGACCACCTTCAACCAACCACAACAACCGTTTAGCGGTTGATTTTCAAAACGCAGGCGCTAGCAGACGACTGCACCTTCAACCAATCAGAACAAGACCCAAGCAGGGAGGATTTTCCGAACACAGACACTTAATAGCCGTTGACACCAACTGAACTACCCACCTGGATGCCGATTGGACAGTAGTTCTCTACTCAACTGACAAGCGGATTTAAAGTGAGAGTTCCCAGACCGATAAAAAGCGGATGTAAAGTGGAGAAAATTGTGAGGGAGCTTGCAAAATCAGGATAGTTTTAACCAGGCTAGGCTGGTTAAAAGCTAATAATATATGCAATAATGGGATAACAATGCATGTTCACCTCTGTGCTCCAGGTCGTGGTGGTTCTTCTCGTCCTTCACCGGGAGGTGCGCCTGGCTGCCCAGGGCGCCCAACGCCAGCAGGCCGGAGCCGGCGCCCGGCACCGGGGGGATGCCGGGAGGCTGCAGGCCCGAGGGGTGGGGGGGGAGCTGGACGGGTGGCCCGTGGGCGGCGTGCGAGAGGTGCTGCGCTTGGAGCTGCTGCTGCTGCAGAAAGACAGGGAGGGAGGGAGGAGAGGCAGACGGACGCAGAGTGGGTCAGAGCGAAAAGGCAACCAGACGCCACAGACACGAGCTGATCAGTTAAACCCCCTGCTCTGCGCGGGGCGCACGGGTATTAGCGCGTTCACACCATCTATTGCCGTCGGGATCAGGGAGCAATCCAACGCCGCGCTATTTCCACACCGGGCCGGGGTGGCATAAGCCCCCAGATCTACGCAGAGGTAAAGTGGCCGCTGCGGCCTGCTCAACACGGCTGATGCGTGACTCACAGAATGGGGAGGAGCACCAGGCGCACAGCAGCCTAGTATTGGACACCGGGCCTCTGCAATATCCAGCACACGGGAGTCACGAAAAACTACAATTCACCGAAAAGCTACACTCGGCCAAGCTGCTAAATCCCGCCCAAGTCAGACCACACGGTATAAACGGGTACAATTAATATTGCAGCACACAGCCAGTTGGCCAATCCTCCTTAAGACAAAGGGAGAGATCCCTAGAGCTGGAATGCCTGCGGGCTAACCACTACCTGCTCTCGTAAACGCAAGACACAGCCTGCCCTTTATTTACATTCCTGAATTAAAGACGGCACAAGAGCATCACACTGGAGGCACTCAATCTGACACACTAAGGAAACAGCAATTGCCAGAAACTTGTGTGTGCTCCCAACTGCGGGGTCCCATGCTGGCACTCAGTCAACTCTCCAATACTCCCTATCAATATTTGAAAGGCACTGGGAAATGGACGGGCGTTAAAAAGGCACTCAGTATGGAAGTAAGCGATTTAAAGCAGGGTTAAATAATACTTAGCTGAGAGACCAATAAAAAGCATCAGCAATTTGTTGCCTGTCTACAAGCCAGCTGAGTAACTGGGCTGTTGTTACGGCATGTTCACCGCCGCCCACACCCCCTCCCCTTTTACAAGAGCGGCTTCCATCAGCAACCATTTACGGCCCTATGCAGAACATCACGCAGCCATAACTGAGGTGGTACGGCAGACAAGTACTACATTATTCATGTCACCAAGACATGTAGAATGAAAAGGCATTCATTCAATCTCAAAATGGGCACACATTACCAAAACATGTCCATTCAATTCCTATCTGGTTATATTATGTGCATAGCAGGTGAACGCGATTAAACTGAGACAAAGATACCATAGTACCGTCGCTTGGGATTTGATCTTACAACCTCCTCCACCCCCCCCCCCCTCCCTCCCGCTCTACTTGAGAAGGCAGTTATCAATCCAATTATAAGCCAAGTGAGAGAGCAGCAAGACAGAGAGAGGGAGACGGTTATAATATTATGTCCATGAGGCAAATTAAGAAGGCAGTTCATGGGAGAGCCATCCTTGCTCATTGTATTTAATGAGGCACTGATGGGTAATATGCATGGCTGATCAGCCAGAGCCCTCATTAGAGGGCTATAAAAGAAGACAATAATAAATAGCGAAAAGAGGCTGGCCTAGTGTCTCCAATTTAATATACCAAGATAAAGACCTCTTTTTTTTTTTACACTAAAAGGTGAATACAGCTACAGCACTTAGCACTGCTCAGAGCTTTTAGCTCAAATTATGCAAATCTG
>JAOEHI010000021.1:2051940-2061398 GCA_025447815.1 Percopsis transmontana
GAGACATTGCACAGTATTTAATGTGGTCCTGGTTATATCATTAATTGCAGATTTTACATCATCTATCAACTGAGACTAGGAGCCTGATATAAATTTAACAAGCAAAAAAAAAAAAAAAAAAAGCATGGCTTTCTCCGATGAATAATTTTCACTTCAATTTCCGCTCGATTGTGGAATCCCCTCTCCCCAACGATAACCAACCGAGCCCAGATGACTGATGGGGGATGGGGGATAAGGGAGCAGTGAGTGCTGGGAAAAGGGGAGGCATTTCAGCAACCACTCATCACCACACGCCTCTCCTGTAGAAAGACCGCTAACTCATGCCGCAGTCTGACCTAGTTTGTATTGGCCACAAATGTGGCAGATAGTTAGCAAATAATTCCTTGAAACAGACCATAAATCATTCACCCCTCAACAAGCTCTCTGCCCTTCCATGCACCCCCACACAAAGGCAATGATTGCATGATGCGTGCGGCTTTACATGGGTTCAACTGTAATTGATTTCAGGAATGCGAGTCACTCGGCACACAGGGGGCACGCGCTCTCGCCAGTGTCAAAGCAAAACAATGTTGTTGCAGCGCTGGTTTCAACCACAAGGGTCGTTCCGGTCACAAATCGAGGAGTGTCCCTTTAAAATCAACAAAAACAGGTAACGGCCGAAACCGGTTTACACCGGAGCTCCGCGCCTCGAGGGGCACACGGAAACAGGTGGCAGACAGTAATTACTAGCTGTGCGTTTCTACATAGCGCTGTGGCTGACAGGAAAGATCAGACAGCACCACCACACTGGCCCATCTGAGCTGGGCTGCTGTGGTGGTGGTGCTGAAATCCGCATTATGTCTCCACACTGTAATGAAAAAGGCACAGTTAGAGGAATGGATTTCCTCACTCCGAAATAAATCCCCTGCCAGGGAAATAATAGGCCCATGTGCATCCAATAATCCTTTGCAACCTCGCCTGTTAACCACTCCCTGTCTTCTTCTCACCTCCTCCTCCCAACCCAAGCCTACACTGGGGAGAGCGTGGGGGGGGGGGTGGTAACATGGCTGGGGCCCCACACTGTTTGCTCACAAACATGCTGTTCAGCAGGTTAGGGCCCCACTGATGAATTATTCAAGTGCTTCCATCAGCTCTGCCGAGGTTCCTGATAAAAGTCAGGCGCTAAAATGGATCAGTCGATTAACCTGTTTACACAGAGCTGGCCGTCGCCCCTCCTCCACCCCCCCATCCCCACACTCTGACTCGCCTGCAGCCTCCCTGTTCCCCATCTCCCCCCTCCTCCCCCGGATGGAGTTAAGTGCCTGACAGAAGCTATCAGAGCGGCCCCCGGGCCCTGACAGACATGTGGCGGCGTGGCACCCAGTCCCAGACACTGATGGATCACTCCACCACGCTGAGCCCACCCAGTCCCCATCGGTGCCATTAAACGAGCGCGGCTGACGCGGCACCGGCCGCCTTCAGGGTTGAAAGGCGTTCAGATGGTAATCACATGCGCCTTATATCCATTTGGATATGTCAATGCTAAGGATTCCTGAAGCTGCACCAATGAGAACGTAATCTGTAATCTAACAGTAAGAGCATACTGTATATACACAGTGAATCAATGTTTGCCTCTAAAGAAAAAAAAAATATATTAACATTTTAGTGGCCCTGTCTATTTGAGAGCATTATGACAAAGGTTGGGCAAATCTCCCTTTAATTCTATCGAAACCTGGTGACAAATCTAAACATAACACTATTGACACAATTCCAGGGGGATGGCGACTACATTGTTATAGGCGCTGATATGATTGTACACGTGTATTAGCTTGTGCAGTGACCCCTGCTATCTACGGTCTACTGTAATCAATGCACAGTTCAGTTCACAGCCTATAAGCAGCTCCTGTCGTAGTGGGTCTGACATCCCCTGGCACCGTGCAACGGCACCAAACTGAATAAATAAGCATCATGGAGGACGGTACCTACCTGTTTGTGCATTTCTATGTTCAGCCCATAGGACATCTCGTAATACTGAAAGAAACAAAACAAATACCGTTTAATTATTTAAACGTGAAATCATTTACTGTTGCATAAGAGTTGCACGAATATTTATACAAATAAATAATTATACTGCTCTTAAATTTATTTAGTTACAAATCTACACATTTATATGGCAAGAATCCAGCTAAACTGCCATCCTAACAGGTCACTATGGTAATTATTTCATCACCACAGCGGTAAGCAGCTACTTCACAAGAGCCTAAATGTCATTCAGCTCCAACGGGCAAACAGGATAAACTAACGATAGAGACAAAGACTCAAACAGCCGACAGTGAATAGCTTGTCTTGAGTCAATATCTTGTTGTGGCTATTGTGAGCAGCAGGAAGAAAGGGTTAGATTTATTGATCAACACCTTAAACCCTCAGATCTCGGAGACGTCTGTTTACTTAGCTTAACGCCATTGCTCAACCCTCTTGATATTTCAAGTCAGGTCAGCCTGTCTGGCTGAAATGTAATCCATGGAGCCCGCAAGTGGCGGTCAGGGCAGAAATGGCTTTCCAGTCAGCGTCTATTTGATGAGGCCAATGCATTATTCAGTCCATTAGCTTCTTCGAAAATTACTCTCAAACAAGAGAGCCATTCTGTCTGAGATCAGAGCCCCACAGCCGTGCACAGTAACATGACACCCATCGCTGGCTGTGGGATACTTCCCTACATGTTTACCTAACCTCCACCTTGTCAGACATGTTTTTTTTTCCCCCTGTGAGAAGAATGTTGAACCCAAGTCTTAGTGTACTGGTTTAAGTCATGCGTGTTTACCTGGGATAACAGAATACACTACAGCAATAACAACACTGATTGCATCATGTGTGAATAAAATGTCTATGTCATTGGCACGCCTTTGTTTTGTGTTGCTAAGGTTATTAAATCAGGTTTACGCTGAATCAGGGGCCGGTTGGGTAAGAAAACACACGGCAGCACGTTTCCGTGTCCTCCATTTTGTTTGCAGTGGTGCGTTTTCTCACGGGCTGCTCCGGCCTTCCTCTGTCAGCTCACACCTAATTTACGGCCGCGCATATGTCTGAGTGCTGTGTCTCCTAGGAGAATAATCAGATCAGCGCACACGGAGGGCAACGCTGCAGTCATTGACCCTTGGAGCTCAGGGGGGCGCTCTATTATAACGGAGCCTCAACTTACTACCGGCTGGCTGCATATCAGAGCAGGGTTCCTCCGCAGCAACGGACCAAACCAAACCCCCCTGGGGGCATTTACAAGCCCGTACCTGACACCCAACCACCCTAACTACCACACAGGTAAACAATACCCCGGTCTCTCCCCGCCCCGACCAGATCGTCGACATGCCTCACAATTTGGAGGCATAATTGCTCACCATTGTAACACAATCTTACCATGACATAGTGGCGCTGCATCTCTGTCTTCTCATTGGCTAGTTTGTCGTACTCCACCTTAAGACTAAAATAGAAGAGAAGGTGTCAATTTCCTGGCATCTCCAGCCCTTCAATAAATCACTCACTCCTATCCACTTGAGCTCAGTGTGCTGAGGATAAACTGTAGGCTTTGTTTTTTTCCCGCTGTAGTTTACAGCAAATATTAGCCCGTGTGTGTCTTTGGCAATGCTAATTAGTACATTGAAAGCAGCATACATGTTGACATTAACACATCATTACCTGTGATACTGGGCTTGCAGAAACTGAAATTCATCTTTAATCCTGTCACAAGACTCCGCTACAGTGAATTTGAAGCCGGGTTGCCCGGGCTGATGTGGAGCCTAAGAGAAGGTTGTTAAAAACAAAATAAAAATCAGATTAGTCCATCCACAATGAAGGGAAGCATTTTACTTTCTCCACAGTGCTACCAGCAGTTGGTGCTTCATTATGTCACAAACTGGACCACTCACAAAGTAACAGACCCACTGCAGTGAAAATGATCACTGTGTAGCGGGCATCAAAATATCATTCATTACAACCCATTTTTTAATAAACCAAAATGACAAATAAAGTTTAAAAAAAATCAAAACAATAAAAGTGTATGTTTTATTGTATATTCTAAATGGTGGACAATATAATTAAAATGTTATATGGACTGTGCCTGTTTTTGGTTTTTGTAAGCAGTGACAGCTGTTCAATAGAAGGTGGAAAATAGGCAAGCAACTATAATCATACTTGTAGAGGAAGCAAGTCTTACCGGATGTCGGCCTTGTGGATACATATTGAAATGTATCCTTTGTTTATCTAACCAATTAACAGGTCCCTTGGAAAAATTCTTGAACACCCCTCTTACAACAAGCGAACAAGATCAGCCGTCGAAGGTTGGGGGCGGGGGTAAGGGGCTCGTCAAAATCCACTGAAGAAAAATCCTTGATTACGCGGTATAATCTATAGATAAAAAGGGGGGTAGGGGGAAACAATAGACTTCAGTACATGCAGTGTTATGATTGATTTATGCAAACGCCTAGAAACAAAAAGTAGAAGAGAGTCACAGATGTAAAAACAAATATCTAACACTTTCTTTTGACCTTATTCACTCAGCGGTCAGCAATATGGAGTCAACTCGGACCCTACACCGGTCACACACAAAAAGATACAAACACAAAATATTTACTATTATCGGGCTATATTTGCTCGCCTTTAAGCAGATCGCAACCGATTTTAATGAACAACCTTCGGTATAATACCCTGCCATAACGCAGCTAGTCTGCTACAAACAGGGTCTCTCGGGCTTGCACCTACCGTTTGACTCATAGCCCACGGATAGGGACGGAAACATCCGCTGGTGACGACTGTATGCGTAAACGAAAAAAGAAAGGAATCGACACAGACGACAAATACATACCCGTCAGTGTGTCCTTAAGGTTGCAAAGATCATTTGAAGAAAAATAACAGAATTCAAGCTATTAATCCTCTCCAACGCAGCGTTAGAGACGGTGAACGCGGACAAGCATCCTCTGTAGCGCGCACCCAGCTAGCTTCGGTGTAATGGCTAGAGAGCTACTCGGCAGTTCGGAGAATTCAGTGCGGTTGGGCTCGACTAAACTACTTTATTCTTTGCCACGAACATCCAAGGAATGCGCCTTTTGCGGCCGGGTAATCCCAAAATATGCTTCGAAATCTTTCTTCCGATTTGAAGAGGTTTTGAAATTCTTTAAAAGCGTAACATGGTACTCCACAAGCTCACATTTCCCCGTTGTCCAGCTACCCCGTGCCACACACAGGCAGTAGGGCTGAACTGCCGTGAAAGCGCCTATCTGTCCAATCGGATTACTCCGTACGAATACGGCTACATCTGCCTATCGGAGGACGACGGCCCCACGTGGGGTTCAATGATACATGACATCATCCCATGGATTTACAAGGCACCATCCGTCTCATGTACAACAACATGAATGTGCCGACGACGATTTTAAACCTGGCATTCCACCCCACCCCCCCCAAAAAAATTACATTTGCAATAATTCTGTATTTTCCTGTATGTAAATAGTTCATAATCAGACACAGGATTGGTTGGTGGGCTATTAAGTAACACTATTAAATAATATCTAACAGCAATGGTGTGGAAAAAAAGAGTCAGTCGTTAGCATAATACAATCTACATTGCATTATGGATATGACCACAGGAATATCATAAATAACTAAACAAATAATAAACATTCGTTTTAAACTGCCCCGCCTATGAAAGACACAATAATTAGGCTACCAATCGATCGATGACAATCACCATTGCAACTGATGCAACTGATTTTCACAAACCATATCCGTGTGACTAGTCATCAACATTTAGGGGATAGCTGTATACTGTAGGGAGTTAGAAGATTGCTTTGTCTAATATGAACATCAGCCATGTCTGAGCACGGGAGTTGGGAGCGAGCGCAGCCTATCGCTCGCTCCGAATTTACACTCGGGCCCCACGTGGGACTTCTCTGTGGCTTTAAGGCGTTTCGTCCAATGAATGCATGGTACACTTACTTGCTGGCTTGCTATTGGCCAGATTATGTCGAGCCTGTCATTCAAGGAGCCGTGTTGTCAATCAATACCACGCGGGGTCAAGCGCTGACAAATGCCTGTGCTCCTCGGTCCTCTGCCTGTGAATGGTGCCTGGAATGGCTGCTTAATTAGCTTCGAATGGCTTTTCTCTCCAGTTCAAACAATCTGTTACCACCACGTGGTAATGAGAGCCTACATTAAACAAAGGAAGAAAGGAAGCATGCAAACAGTTGTAACGTCACAACCTGTAGTTTCCCTTTACATATAGGCCTATGTCTATATAACAAGACGACAAAAGAACCTTGTTTATTTTATTACAACTGCGATCAGCCGATTTCAACGTTAAACAGGAGTGGAAGCACAATTAAATGAGCAGCCGGCATTCAAAGGCCACAGATGGTTTGTTGATTTAAAAAAATAAATACATATAAGTATAATATACATAAATAAGTAACCACTATCAATAAATAACTATTACACACACACACACACACAAAGTAGGTCTATGGCTATAGTGCGGTTGACAGGGGGAAGCTGTGCACTGTTTAACGCGTTTGCACAGGTTTTAAATGGGGCATCGTAGCGGCAGGTTCCCGAGCACCCACCTCCGGAATAGAGGCGACATGAAGCCATCATGTTTGAGAGCGGGGTTTGTTTTGGCAGCGCTTTCTGTCCATAATGGAGAAGCACCCTAAACAATCCAGCCATAATTACATGAAGCCAGAAGGCTGCTGTCTGGGTCCACATTCTGTCCAAAGCCCTTTTCAAAGTATAAAAACAGGCGTCTGTATGTTTTATGGGTACACGTATGTATGGATAAAGTGGCCTTTGCATGGTAAGCAGAATGTTATGTCAGCACCTTGGAGGTCACTGTGTTAAGGCCCTAATGATAATGTGTGAGATTGCTCCACGGCCTGGTTACTCGCCATTCTTGTCAGCCACCTTTGAGGATGTGGGATAACCGTGTTATTTCCAAAAGTACGGAGGCAGTCTGTGAGAAACTCAAGCACACACAAGTACTGGCGGGCTAATCCCAGCCAGGCACCCCCTCGTGCTTTTCAGTAGAGAGTGCTTGGATTAAAGGCAACAAAAGACCGGGCCCAGCCCCAGGGGAGAAGGGGCCCTCGGACCACTGAGACCTCCACACTGTTTATTTACACGGAAACCCCCAGCCTGAGTAAGACTCCCACCCTTAAGGCATTACACGCATGCAAGCCTATTTGCAGAGGTGGCTTTAATTCCTCACAGAACACGGATTGTCCCTTAAGTACAACCCTGAACTATAGCAAAACACTTTCTAAAAAACTGCAGTATAGGCCTACAGCTCATGAACAAATACATATATTTGAAAGGATAGTTTATACCTTTCTTTCTGTTATTCAAAAGATATTTCAACACATACCATATGCTATTAAATGGTTTTGCAGCCTATAAGTACAAGAAAATACGTATATAGAGGAAATATACATCATGGATCTATGGTGGCAGGGAATTGTAAATTACGCTATTACTGCTGTGTCTTAGTCACAACCAGGCTTAGTTTCCTGTTCACCAAGTAGAAAACGAGGGTCCCTATTTGTGCAAAGGCTGGGTTTGCATATTGTTCCTGACATGCTCTCAAGGAGCATGCATGTGCATGTGTTCGCAAACACATGCACGTTTCACACACATACTGTTCATATCCTTCTTTGTCTTCCTCTTCCTCTCTCTCACACACTCTCTTTCTCTGTCACACACACACACACACACACACACACACACACACACACACACACACAAACACACACACACACACACACAAACACCCACCCTAAGCATTCCACCCAACAAAGGGCCTAGTGTGTGGTTTGAGATGAACTGCCAGTACTGTATCAGGGTGACTCATCAGGCTGTAATCAATGCAAACAGGATTTAAATCCTTATCAAAAGGGAGAAATGCAGACACGAACACTGTCACAAAACCAGAACATGAGGCCTATCGCAGGAACCCTGAGGTGTATATTCAGCTTTTGCCAGAGGAGGACAAAGAGTTGATTGCTACATTAAATTCAATAGCCTCTGCATCAACCATGATGCAATGGAGTGTACTATAAGTGTTAGGCCCTACGACATGATAGTGTCTGCTTTTACTGCTGTTAATGTTCCTTTTGAAGGGAGGCAAAGGTTGAAGATAAACTCAATTGCAACATACTGCACAATCTTAATGATCAACTGTAAGATATGTGTTCCTTTTGGGAGAAAGCTTTTTTAATGATTACAATTGCAAGACATTATTTTTAGGATCAAAGGTTTTTCACAGCCTTCTCTCAGTCAAGAACTTTTATTTGCCGAGGCCTGCTAATTGTTATTATATATGCTCTTAGTTAATTTGTCAAAAGAGCTTTAAAAGATGTTCTCTTAAAGTGCAGTAGATGTATGGCTTATAACTTTGGCACATATTCAAAAAATGTATTCAGAGGAAGTAATTTGTATGGAAAACCTCTCCATGCAAAATGAAACCACAGCCAACAGTGTGGTAGGCCTACATCAGCCTCGCCAGGAAGCTAGCTGATTAAATGAACAACACATGGTTAGCAACATCAAGCAAGCCCACATGACAATTAAAGTATGGCTCAGAGCAGCTACAAAACTGTCTTCAGCATTTATTGTTTAGTGTGGGAGACAGCATTCACATAACCAGAGACCACCAGGACCTCATCTTTCAATTAATCAATCAAATAAATCCTTTGCATTTAGCACATGATACAGTTTGTACTGTGCATATTTAGAAAGCATGGGCTACAAATATAAATACACTTATTCAATAAGCACCTAAAACACAGAGGCCTCAACATGTCTGCATGGTGTTCAGTTCAACAGGTCGTAGTGCTGAACCAGCAGGGCCGATGCAGCTGATAAATGGACATTTCAACAGTTTCACTACAGTACTGGGGCATGCCAGTCATTTTATTCCCCTATTTCAGACACAAGAGGCACTTCCTGCACACTTCACAACCTTTACAGAAAGGGTTCTCAGAGTTGGCACTGGGTCCGGGGAGGGGTAGCAGGATGTTTTGCAGGGGGCACCGAGATGATTTCATAATTTTCGAGCTTTGTTACCTTTCAAGTGTATCCATTTAAAATGTTGTTTTTATGTGTGCTACTTGAATGCACCAAAAGATATGCATACATGATAAATGGTTGGGTTGCTATCTGAATCACTTTTTGGGGGTCATGTGTCCCAACTATGTCCCAACAGGAAGTTATGCACATATAGTTAAAGAGGAACTTTTGTTAAACTGCCGAGTCTGTAGCTTACTTAGCTAGTCCTCCAGTTGACCGGAAATTAACCCCTCGATCATGGTAGCTGTTAAACCGGCAACACACATTTGTATTCATCCCTTATTGACTTCCATTGTTTCTCTCATCTCATCTCATCTCATCGTCGTCCGCTTATCCGGAATCGGGTCGCGGGGGTAGCAGCTCCAGCAGAGGAC
>JAOEHI010000021.1:2061498-2088733 GCA_025447815.1 Percopsis transmontana
CAGACAACACAGCCCTCAGGTTCATAGGAACACACAAACCTCTCCACCACGATAAGGTGATGGTTCCCCGGAGAGGCCATTGTTTCTCTTCAATATAAATGTGTCTACAAGCTGATCGTTAGGTCTCTACTGATACTTTGTGTTTAATCCAAAACATAAATAATGAACGTACAACAGTTTGATTCTGCACACATGAGTAGCCCGAGAACACATACTACCAGTCAAGATGGCAATCAGCTTTGTAGACACGTGTATGTTAAACAATAAATGGTGGATGAATATAATGATTAGCCGGATTACTTAATATTGAGGTAAGAAAACTACAGAGTTGAGGGTTTACCTAAATTTAAATTAGGCTTTATGTTGTAGACAACTGGCTAACTGTCCCACAAATAGCTCGAGAAGGCACAACATGTTAAGTTATCAGAAGATAATCCAGTAGTAATTGATTGAGGGGAATTCTAGTTCCACTACAAAGACTGTGTTACTCTAATCCATTTTGCTTGATGTGATTAAAGCCCTTGGGGAGTAAATTGAGTTATGGTTCACAATTACATTCGCATGATATGGGACTGACTTCACATGACTGTCTGGCCAAAAATTTCCCGTTAGGATTACAATCCATGGACTCAAAGGGAAACAGCTTCAATTTAATTTGAAGCATTTAAAAGCCTAATGAACAACACACACCTTGGATGGACCTGGAACAATTATCCCTGTTTTCAGGATCGTGTTGTGCGTTCACCCCTCGAGAAAAACACAGGTTTCTGTCCTCATATGCTACATTTCATCACGCCTCGCTGAGAACCATTTCATATTCCCTGGCACAAAATAATATAGTTCTGCTCCTCTATGCCAAATTGACTCCACACAAGAGCCTCAATACCTGCTGACTGACACTCGCTCAAATAGTTCCTCTATACCTGCAGCCAGTGTTGCTGCTTGCGCTGGAGGGGCACTTGATTCGATTATTAAGTTGAAAAAGACAGACGGAGCAAGGGTTTTGAGAAAGAGCTTGGCTGAGTATAGAAGAATAACAGAGAACATATAGAGGAAGTTATCAGGGCTGGGAAGAGTAGGCCTGCCTTCTGACAGGAGACCAGAGAGATTGTCTGCTTGAACCCCTGCCCGTGAGCCCACGGCTAGCATGATGAGCTCTGGTGGAAACGGCAGGTCGGAATAGTGACCCCCCACCCGTATGCACCTAATCTATATACACTGCATTGCATTCACCCAGTAACAGGCTCTGTATCTCCAGTGGTTAGTGAACTCCAATAACACATGTATTCTGACAAAACCATTTTTTTTAGGTATATGGACTCCAGAATCAAATTATATTAGGTGTTGTTCCCTTAACAAGGACACAAAGGGTTAAAGAATTATGGAGACAGAACTCCTGAGAGGGAAAGCGAGACCAAATCAACAAATTAATGCCTCTCCTATGAGGGGCTAAGCCTCTTATTTTTATTTCAAATGAGGATAGAAATTGACTTCCTTATTAAATCTAATTATTAGCTGGTGCCCTCCAAAAGTCTTCTAAAATCGCCTGGAGCGACCAGGCTATTAGCATAAACACCACCACTGGCAATCTTAAAACAAATGGTACATTTAGTCTGTGTTAATGGGATTAATGTGCGCTTCGATTCAGGAGCGGTTCTGCTAACACCCAACATCACGTCTTCGTTATGGATGCCCTGACATTCCCATTGTCTTTGTTTGTATTTCATTCCTCGGCGCTGCCTCCCTCTCCTCTCAGTTGTTCAACAGATTGTGTTCAATCGTAATCCAAAAATAAATAAAAAATCCCAGACAATCATAAATAATAAAGGATTACACCAATCCCTAAAAAGCTTGTGGCTCGCCAGTGGCAGAGGCGCACACAGAGAAATAAATGTTGGCCATCTGTGCACCAGATTGGTTGGAGAAAGGGTAAACAAAGAGCACAGTGTACCTGCTAAAGCTCTCTCCCTTTCCCTAGCTTGTCCTCAGCCGTGGAACATGAAAGGCTTTGATGACGCTCTCTCCAGCAGAATGCACTGGCTCGCTCCGAGAGATTTGTCGATTAGGAACTTTTCAAAATCACAGATTGACAAAGCCGCGTCTCTCTGTCATCGTCCCGACAGTGGGGAAAGGCTGCTCGCTGACAGCCAAACAGAGGCATAGGGGAGAGGATAATTGACCAGACAAATTATCACATTTACATCTGATGTATACAGCTCTCCAGAGAAGGAAAGGGATGTCATTAAAAATGCACCCTTTGCAATCACTGTTCTGTGAGTTTAGATTGGATTTACTGGCACAGCGTTAATTGAAGGCTGGCAGATCATTGAAGCCTGCCCATTTGGGGCTGTATAAAAAATACATCCAAACATCAGGCATCCTTATTAAATATTAAATATTATGCCTGGGCCAATCAGTGCATTTTGATGTGAGCTGTAATGCAAATTGAAAAAATTGATTTACTGGTCAGAGATCAATCTTTGTGAGATAGATTTCACGTGTGAGCTACCAAAACCATTCATGCGCTGATTAAGATTCATTAGACATAAAGCCTCATAACATTAGCTTCCGGGTTAACAACCTCCACTTATTGGACTCTCTATATGAAATACAAATCATTTCAGTCTCAAGGATTCCACATGCAGCGAAAGAGAAACACAAGCATACATACTGATGTAGCTTCTTCAAGGGACTGAAAAATTACCCCATTATACAGCAATATACATACAGTATATACAGATAGTATAGATATAAAGAGAAATAGATAGAGAGCGTTGGGGTTTAGGAGCGGGATGGGTGAAAAGTGAATAGCAGGAAGGTAATGAGCTGTCTTTGTGTACAACCTTGTTGCAGCCAGTCAAGAGATGCTACTGGCGATAATTAACCCTCCTCTCATTAGCAGAGATAGAGAAGGGAGGGGCCACAGCAAGATTGGGCAGAGCTAAGACATAGTAGCAGGTGCAGCAATGTACATATACGCAGAATTCATGCACACACACACACACAGAAACACATATGGAGAGGACAGGAAAGCAAAAAAGTGTAAAACTGGAAAAAGCCTGCTTTGATACAAAAAAAAATGAATACATCCACTTCTACAGGTAGAAGAAACCACTGTGTCGCCAACATGTCAATAGATATTACACTGAACAGTAGCTGTAGGAAATGTCTTCCAGCTCACTGAGCCTGCAGTGTGGAGAGAGTCCTCTGCAAGCCACAGGCCAGACATCTGGAAACGTTGCCGTCACCATTGAGCTGTTAGAGAGTGGGAGAGGGCTCAATTGACTGTCACAGATTCAGAGTGGAGCCCAGTGTGTGCTATCTTAACCACAGCTCCATCGCAGCCTGTAATCCAGCTCGCCACCAAAGCCACCGCTGTTTGCTGCCAGCGCAGACCGAGCTCCTCTGTTTGTTTATGCAGCACGTAGACCCGGCCATTAAAAGTGGGAAGCCTGTCCAAAATAAAAAGAGACTTTTCCTGTTTGAGGGCTGCAATCGAGGCTCTTGTGTGATGTTTTTCCCCCACGCTGACCCCGTGCTTTGAGGTCGGGAAGTAGCTTAACCCTGGGCTGTACGGAGACAGCCGATTGGCTGGACCGAAGTGCAGTATTTTTGAATGTGGTGGCATAAAGGCGGCCTCTGGCTTAGGTACACTAGTTGCGTGCTATGTCTATGACAGTTTAAACATCATTATAATGGCTCCTTAGGCCAAGAAGCCAGAGATCCTTGTGCAATGTGCACATCATGTCCCCCCATTATGTCCTATTTACCTCTCTTCATGTTCCCCGGACACCTCCACAAGCCACTGTTAGCCATGCAACAAGCCGAGTGAAGACGAAGAATCACTCTACTGACGGACAGTGGAGAAAAAAAAGCATAACATCAACCCTCTATGTGAATACAAAATCATAAATCCTATGATATTAACCCCCGTATATAGAAGCCAGCGTTAGGGACTCACATTGTGGTTTGTTTATACATGGCTAGTCCCACCTCCGCTCTTCAAATGCTACAGTAACGTGGAGAGTATGTGTAAATTTGCTCCGTACATAACTTGTGACAGCCACCAATTAGGTTTACGATCCGGGCGCCTTTGGGCCACTGTCGCCAGGCCCTTGGTCTCCCTCTGATGTCATCACACAAATCTGCTCTGTTCTGACGGAGCAGCGGGGCTCTGGGTCGGCCGGGAGAGAAGGCAATGGGATGCTGTCTCTGCCCCTTTGCTCTGATAGCAGCAGCCTCGAGGCCTCTTATCTAATCTGCGGATCCCATGTAAATGTAGGGTTCAGTCTAGTAGATTACATCAGCGGATCTTGCTGGAGGTGGAGGCCGGCAGCTCGGGGACCACCATGACGCCCCTCGTGACAAACACACTTCCTCTCCGCGTACCCTGGCAGAGAAGAACTACGGTGGTCTACTGTGGGAAATGGCTGCTCTCATTCTGCAATGCTAAACCATAATTAAAGCAATGTTGAACTTGCGATAAACCCTTCACTCTATGAGCTTCGTTACTTCCATATATGTCTACACACTGATTCAGCATCAAATGATCCCATTTTTCATGTCAGAGGATGAACCGGAAACCAACCATTTCCTTTAGTTCAACCACTCTTTACTTTTGTTGAACATTGTTTCCTCAAAAGCACACTTCGAACGTGTCTACAAAAAAAGTATTAATGTCTCTACTGTGGTAGTATGGGTTGTCAAGTTAATTTGGTACTCAAAAATCTAATTGTTTAAGTTAAGATATATTCCCAGTTTTGATCTAGAATGGAAATCTAACATTTACACCACAGCATTAGCTTTGGAATGTGTGCGTCAATATTGATACCAACTGGGAGCACAGTGTTCTGTTGTGGATCAAAGCTTCTGCTGGGGCTGGGTGGAGCTGGGTGGAGTTGTGTGGTGCGTTATACCAACAATAGTCTTGTCAGGTGTCTTGAGGTGTCCCACAAGATGGCCAGGGAGTTACCCTGTGCGGTTTATGGGGAACACAATGGCGAAATACTGGTGTAAAAGGTTCATTTTAGGACATACAAACACGCCTGCCCCCCCCCCCCCCACTCTGTCTGTTTTAATTATCCGCCTGTCATTCTACTGTATGTACAGCGCATTCCAGCCACACAAACAGACAGGCTATGTCTGCGGAGGGACCAAGTTAAGGGTCCTCTCCGTGTTTCTCTGCCTCTCTCATCCCACCCATGTAGGGGAAGTGGTGAGGTCAGAGCGGTTGGCCAGACTTGGCCCACTGTGTGGCCACAAGCCTCCGAGTGTGTGTGTGTGTGTGAGATCAAGGGAGGGCTCCACATTGCCTTATTACAGACCCCACAACACAGTGGCACTCACAAATGCCTTGTAGCTCACAGCTGCTGCTGAGCATAGCTGCTAATGCTAGCTGCTGCAGGCTTTTGTGCTATGTTAAATAAAATATATCCCCGGGAATCCACCACGTGAAATGTGATGTTGGCTGATGTGGTTTTTCACGTCCCATACCTCATTAGCATGTTATTTTGTTCCTACATGGTTATTAAATAAAGAGACTAATAAAGTTTTATAAAATATACATTTTACATACATAAACAGCACCTATGCTATATGTTGCGATTAAAATATTAAAATAGTTATGGTTCATGATATAAATTGCCATACAGGATGCTATAGACGGTATAGATAGTGCTGTGTGGTTCTGTAACAGTTCTGAAGCAAGGATGGATGTTGTTTCACACCATAAATACCTGCTAGTGTGTGATAGGCTTTTAGGGAAGAGCCTGCTGCCACCTCCTATCAGATGAAAGCGTCTCTAGTCGGACTGCACAGTCAGCCGGATCACAGGACAGGAGGTCTCGGGGTGATGATGTCACTGCTTTATGCCGGTCCCCGGGGCCGTGATTTATGAGCTAATCTGACGCTGTCGCCTCGGCGCCCAGGTTCTCCTCTCCCCGGGGAGCTACTAATGGGACAGGGGGACAAGTCCCCTCATCGCACTGGCTCTGACATCCATCTCCATGATCAGACAGCAGAAGAAGCAATAGGAAAATGTTGACTCCTCTTGGCGAGCACACACCCAGGCTCACCTTGAGAGCACATGCACACGTACACACATTAACACACACACACCCCCAGAAACAAACACAGAATAAATCAGGCATTGCATATATAACCTCAGCTATTTGCAATTTTGTCATGCAGCCCAGGAAAGATAATTGAGGCAACCTCACAGTATGCAAATAGAATGATAATCAGCTTGTACTATTCTGCACCAGGCACAGAGACAGAAAAAAACAGTTACATTGTTAGCAATTTCTAATGGAGGACACCTATTGACCTATTTTCTCTTGGAAAGCAATTTGTCCTTCCAAAATAAAACTAATAGGTGGCAAGATGAATGGATTAAAGACGGCTAGACCGGCTGCACCGTGCCACGACGCACTAAATCACCAGATTATTAGTTTTATGAGCCAAGCCCATGAGAGAATAATTGCTAATGTTCCCAGAGTAACCAAGGGAAATAAAGGTAATGGAGCAATTTATAATTTCTGATTGGTATACATAGAGAACTTCCAGCCCATCTCCTTTGTTATTTTACTGCTCTCAATAAAATACGCCCCGAGCTGCACAAACAGTGGGGCCAGCTATCAAAATCAATACCATCTCACAACCATGAGTGCTGCTTCTGCTTCGTATTGTTATTTTTAGCGCAATGCAGCCTGGCTTGCAGTTATAAATCAAAGTAATGTGAAAAAGATAAAAGCACTAACATCGACCTCAATAATGAATTTCTTTACTTCATTTAGCCTGTTTCGCTGGATGTGGATGACGATTCACCCCTGCACCGGGGGCGGGCGAGGGGGCTTTTTAGCCTTATTAAAGGTACACTGCTCGGTTTGTGTCTGGAATTTGCCCGTGTGGTTAAAACCGGCATTACAAAAACGTTGCATAGCCTCATACCATCCTCTACCACCATGAGCTGAGGCAGAAATGTGGGGTTATAAGGGGCGCTATAATGTAGTCGAGGAGCGTACTTTTCGCTGACAAGCTCAGAGCTGGGTCTGAAATGTAGGTCTAGAAATGAGTCTTGAGAGATTCAGAGCTGGCAAAGCCAGGGTACACTGACACAGGCAGAGAGACAGACAGACGAGCAAATGCACACACAGGTAACACAACATACAGGAAAGCAGTTAGACAGATGGACTGTACAGACAGACAGCCAAGCAGACTGAAGCAGGATAGGATGCTGATGTACGCAGGTGTTCTATTTAATCCACCCACACATAAATAAATAACTGGCCCTGCTCATCCTGCCGCCTTAACCACAAACTTTCCATCATATGGAATCAAATCCTAAGTTTCCACCTCTTCACAGCTCTGTGATGTTTAAATTGTAAGTTGTGCTAAGTCTAAATGTAGTCTGAAATGTCCTGCAGATGTCGACGGTTTTTATGTGGTTCATGAAAGCAAAGATTTATCTGGTTAGAGGCTGTCTTGCGTTCAGACCACAGTCTGCCGGCCTCATATTCAAATCACAGTGGGTGGTCTCATCAACCCCCGATATGCATTTGTACACATGGATAAACAGCATCTAGCCAAAATGAACCACCGTCTACTGTAATGGTATGGCTTACATTAATTACTCTATTATTTAACTAGAGCTATAGGCCACTGCCTTTTAGACTAGTTAGTCGATATTTTTAGCCTGGGAATTATAACATGTCAAGCTCAGGGTGACAAAAGGTGAAAGGTAAAACAATGAAACAATAGAGCACAAGAGGGAGTTTGAATAAAGTCACGGCTTTAGTCATAAATCATAAAATCAAAAAAAGACAGCATTGTGAAGAAAAGAAACTAAAAAACATTGTTGGAAATTGGCTAGATATGGCTTTAATATTTGCAATTTCTTCCACCAAAAAAGTAGTTCCACTACAAGCTATTGAAAAGAATATGAAAAATATAAATGTTGCATCTGTGATAGATTTGCTCCACAAGACTGTTTGCAGCTCAGTGGCATGCCATGCAGATGCAGTGTGCACACACTCACACACACATTGACTTCTGCAGTTGTGGTGACCCCTCTTTCAACGGAAAATCTCCCCACATACTTTCCAGCCCACTTCCTGTTTTGTGTTGTGGTTGAAACTAGTTTGCACACTAGTTTTCAGTTCTGTGACTCCCAGGTGTGAGGACATACTGTTCATAAGCCAACCTGTGTCAACCTCCTCTGTTGAGTGAATGATAATACACACATACAGCTAAATACAACTAAATACACACAATATGCAGTAACCAAGCGGCAACCACCATGGAGCGTTGAAGCAAATGACAAAGTGCCTAAGATGCAGTACTGTTGATGAACTGAAGGCGGCTGGCTCCAAAAATGAGTAAAGATTGGGTGATTGGAAGGAAGATAATAAGAAAGAAACCACCCCACCCACTCTAAAGATGCACAGTCAATAAATGTTTTCATAGGAAGTTGAGGTCTCTATAGTTAATTCCATTTCTTCTAATGAGTGTGATAGGGTCCATTTTGAAAAATATTAGTCCATTAATATAATATTATGAGAGATTACATGACCCAGTCAGTCACTAGCGAGAGCAATAACAGCAAATTTAGCAAAAATACACACCTAATGGAGGCGCTTGTAAAGTCAAACTTCAAAATGTCTCTTGAGAAACCAACAGGTGACGTTAAACACATACAGTCTATGGTCTCAACACTGTATTTTGATCTAACTCACCCATCCAAGGGCATACTGCCATTGTAAATTTGGTGTTTGTTTTGTTTTTGGGTAAAAAAAACAATCCTCACTTTGTCATCACATCTGTAGTGTCTTGTCCCACAGAGAGGCATCTTCACATTTCCTGTTATGAAATAGCCTGACACTCGACACAGACAGTGCAAAGCTGATCTTAACCAAGCATGCGAGTGGAAGCTTTGTGGCAGGAAGCCTCATCTCAAGGTGTGAAGACTGATGCCTACAGCCCTATTTTCTCAACTCTTGATGCTGCTACCAAGTATTTCACTCAGCGTTGGGACATTATGTAAATAGTAGACATTTTAAAGCAATTCAAGACCAACCCCAAATGTCAACTTAATTCCACACACAGCTTTCAACAACCACTGAATGCAGGGCATGAGACTGGGATATGGGAAATTGATTTTCCGAGGGATTGATATGCACTCCGGATCCACCGCTGATTCGCAGAGAAGGAGGCTATAATCATAAATTCTGTGACCCCACAGTCTCTATACGATGTGGTGAGGTTTCTGTCCAAATGCAACAAGGCCTGTAAATCTTGTCTTCCTCCCATCAGCTTGCCAGCAGCTGGGAGCTGTCGAGGGGGAAGCCACCCCAAGCAAAATGTTATTCCAGCTTGTTAGTGTTTGAAGTCGCAGTGAGTCGGGCTGCAGAAGCTGCTGCCTGTGGTTTATGGTTTGTGGGGTTGCTCAAGATATGGAGTCTCACTTTCCAAGTCAGGATGTCTCACCGCTATTGAAGCCACAACTGTAGCGGTGAGATAACACCGTCACGTCAAGAAGAAAGGACTTCACAGAAGACATGTGGTCTTGACTCAGTGAGTGACAACTCTAGTGCATATACTGTATGTGTGTGTGTGTGTGTGTGTGTGTGTCTGCGTGTCTGCGTGTGTGTGTGGGCGTGTGTGCGTGCATGCACGCCAGAGCTTGTGTTTTTCCACATCCGCCCACGGAGGCAGTGCTGAAGCGATATTGCTTCCTCTTCAAACCACCCTCAAATCGTGGCTCACTCTTTTATCCCAAATACATGTGCCGTGCTCATGGCTTTATGCGTGCCAACATTTTGTATGGTAAAAGGGGTTATTATATTTATTAGCAGTCAAACAAGGGCCTTTGAGACCGTTGGACCAAAAAATGGCAACGTTAAATTATTTGGAATCCATATAATTGACTAATTGATGAAATAAATACCATGTTGTGTTTTCGATACCAGTGATGTGAATTTCTTTTGCACACAGTTTAATGATGATAGCTTAGCTTAGTTTACATCACTTCAACTATAGTTGATGACGTCTCAGCCAAAAGAAGCCAAAGGTTGTCTGCCACGCAGTCTGTTCCCAGCGCCCAGCCACAAACCTCTGATATTTTCTCTGTAATTCCCAGTCATACATACCCATCATGGCACTGTGGGACCATAGAAACCCGGAAGTTCCTTTCCCGCCGCAGCAAGACGAGTTCTCACAGGCATAGAAAACAAATCACGGAGTCAAATAATCACACACACAAAAAAAAAAGTTAAGCGCACGTTGTCTTGTGTGTGAAAACAACGCTGTCATAGCAACCTGCATTAGGCAATGTGTTACTCACAATTCACCTAAATAATACAGCTGCGCTAGCCGCAATTCGCCATTGGAGTATTGATCCCTCATCCGTGAATAAAACGAGGGGGAAACCTTGTGGCCAGCAGCAAACAGCTCAGGGATGGCTCAAAGTGTCTCCTATGTACCACACTGAAAAAACCACCGGCGCACAAGTGAAGGACATGCAGATACTAATTGGATAGGCTTGGTTGATTTCATTACACTGTGAAGATAGGGTTAGGGCGAGAGGTCAAAAGGGCATCGCTGTGTTCCGTCTGCCTCGGTGAGAGCTGTCTCCCTCCACGGGCGCACACACGCGTTACAACCACGTGCACGCACACACACACACACACAAGACTGGAGGGTCAGCCTCTCCTGCTAGCCCCTGTGGGCCTGTGGGCGGACAGGCTATTGATCAGCAAGAGTATTATCAGAGCCGGGGCTGTTTATCATGCTGTCTGCTCTCCGCAGGGAGCCTTTCTGTCTCTAATGGACCATCGCAGGGCGCTCCCCCGCACCTGTCCTTGTCACCCCCCACGCCTTAACCACCACCGATCCCCCCACTCGCCTCGTCAGCCGCCCTTGTCCCGCCAGGCGCTCCTCCCGTCCCTGTCAGGACTGAAATATGCCCCTCGTTGGTGACGCCCTGTTGGTGACGCCCTGTTGATGATTCCCCCCTCCTCTGTCCTTCCAGTTGCCTGCTGACATGCCCCCCTGCCCCACAACACCCACGCACGCACGCTCCCCAGGGGGAGAACTTGCCTGTCACCAGCCTGGAAACAATGACTAGCGCGTCACCGCAACCGGCCTGTGCATCTGACCAACTTACATCAAACCGAAACGCTGTAGTATTCCTACAATGACCGTGTGATGTATTTGGCCTGATGACCTGCAGAAGGCGACAATGCTTGTATCTGAAGATGACGGGACGCGGTGCAGACGTACGTTGCGAGGCCGTGTTCAATAATGTAGTGTTCAATGTAGCTCTAGATAGAGCATCACTGTTACGTAGGCCCATTCTAAAAGAGCCAGTAAATGTCGGCCACAGAAGCCGGGGCCATATACAAGCCTGCGAGACAATGGTTATTCAGAGGTCATGCAGATCGCTCAGCCGTCTGTAGCGACTGAACGGGGTGGGGGTGGGGGACAAAGTGATGAGGATTTAATGATATCCAGCTTTGTGGCTATTGATAGCAGAGTCAATGGGCTGCACTGTGGGTGTCTCACAGATACACAGCAGATTAGCAGCTCTGGGCCAGATGAAAACGTCAGGGATCAATAGGACACAGGGGAGAATCAATAACGGTCTCAGCACTCTGTGGCTTTCATTCGGTGGATTGCTCCAGTCCTTTTTTTTCTCTTTTTTTTCTTCTTTTTTTTTACGGTCCACCAGTGTGCTGTTAACTGCATTCATAAAACATGCGCCACAGATCTGTCACGGGGCATCATATGTTAATGCCTGCTGCTAATGAATACGAATGCTCAAGTCTCTCTCTCATTACATTGCTTTACGCCTCACTGAGCCCAGAGAACCCGCCTTAGATGAAATGTAAATCACTGCTTTATTAAGGGGGGGGGAATGCATGACAATACTGTAAAGCCACACAGGTGAGAATAAAATATACTCACTTTGCAGTAGACTGCGTATCCACCCGCTGTTGTGTCCTTTGTGCTGAGACAATAACACACAAGAGTACCCGGTGATGTCCTACATTCTGTAATTCACCATTACCTGGCTCGTCGTGCATCCGAATAGTCCAAAGATCTGGGATTCATTAGCGTTATTGTGCAAAGTGAGTGAGAGAAATGGACAGTAATTACATTCATCTTCTGGAGCACACCTTGTCTTTTAACAAGACATAGTCTTAGCAAAAAAGATTTGCTATTGCATAGATGATTACTCTTATCCTTGACAGTGTGTGCCTTCCAAGTTGATCCAATTAGCCACTCAGAGATAATTTAATTACTCTGGGCTGCAATTGCCTCTCTATCACTCTGTCCTTGCCGCTAGGATAATCAGAACTGGAGAGAATGCTGGAGAGAGAGAGAAAAAAACATCTTTCTTCTGTATAAAAGGATATGGATGAAATGTTTCTCTAACAGCTCTGAGTAGAAATACCAGCCCTTGTCCTCAGTATTTATACATGCCGCTCATAGTTAATTACTGGCTAACCAAAAAATGATGCAGTTAGCAAGCTTTTTCGGTCAATTTCAGTCACATAAAAGCGTGTTTCATTAGAGACATTAATCATGATAAGCGCTAGTGTGTATGACAGAACATTTTCATATGATTGGTATGCATAGCACCTGCCTATATTTGATATTAGGTGAAATCGTCTTTGTCCACAGGGTAATCTCATCTGCTTGGTTCTGATCCCCGCTGATAGGCCCCCGGGCACGCACCAATCTCCTCGGCTGCGGGGACAGTGCGAGTTGAGAAATGAGAGGTGGACCGCTCTGCCAGCACACATCCATAATTGGCAGAGCGGACAAGATGAGAATGAACTCTGGGCTGGGCTCACCTTTGTTATAATTAAGATCAAATTCAACAATGATTTAAACTCACAAATGGAGGTTTGACAGCAGGCCAAGGGCCCATTGAATCGCAATTGGCTTGCATTTAGCTAACATTTAGGAAAGTATCTGTCTCAGATGAGCCAAGATTTAAGGGTTTCTTAATCAGCATTCAGGATTTGGGATTCCAGTAAATCTTAAATCTTAAATCAGACGCAACAATAGAGGATTAGTGCTGCGTTTTAATGAGTTGTATCGCAGATTCAGAGATTTGGTGTACACATAGTGGGGGCCATTTTGAAGACAGTGGGTCCACAGTTCTGGTCTTCTTGCTGTTGGGCTTTTCTTTTAAGGCCTGTGTGGCTCTCAGTTAGTCATGAATAAAGCGAAGAAACACTGCTTTAATCAGGGGAATTGTTTCGGGAGAGTTCTTTTAATCTGTGATAATATCACAGATCAATGGGATTCCGGCTCTGAGCTGTGTCATGGAGAGAAAAAAAGAGGATTTAAATCAAATATTCAAAGCCAGCCTCTCAGAGGATTTGACAACAGACAACTACTGACTTTTATACTACAGAAAACTGGAAAGCAAAGCCATTAAGTGAATTCTCAATAAACACGCTCACAAAAATTGGGCTTGCAAAAGGGAAGTTGCTAAGTGTAGTAATTATTTGGCTAAAAACAGATTTTTTGCCATCTTTAAACAATTGGCAATACTCCCACTGTAACCCATAACAAAATGGGTTAGCCAATAACATGTAAAGCACCGTTGGACAACAGCATTGTACATTGCCTAAACAGTCGTCAAAATCTCCTGACACAGTGCTGCCCTCAGAAATGTTTTTTTTCTCTATTGCATATTTCCTTTTAAAGAGCTAAAGCGTCACTGAGGAGAGGATGCAGCTTTTTAAGCACAACAAGATAATGAAAAAATTTTATGTGTTACAACCCATTGCAAATTCCCATTAGTAAATGACTCCATTTTGACATTGTATACACATGTTGCATACAAATGTTGCACAGCTGAATTTAGTGACTCTTAATGTTGAAGAATAATACCAGGCCTAGATTTCTTTCCCCTCACAAGCATGGAGGAAGCACTGTCTTCCTTAAGGGCAGTTAGAGTTTAACCACATCCTTGATATGGTGTAGCCATTTAAAACAAGCCACCACAAGCTCATGGCAAAGCGAGCCAGTTTAATCTTTTTTAATGTTTGATGGTATTTGCTTAAAAGCGAAAGCAACAAGTGCATAATTATCTGTCTAATTAAGCTGCCAAAACACAAACAGGGTGCTGGAGCACCTCTGAAACAGTGAGTGCACCATTCATTAGCATGTGCTGTAAGCTTATTAATCATCTAACAGCCAATTAGCACACTGTTACCATTTGCAGTGGGTGTGTAAATAAATTCCTGGGTTAATTTCTTCCTCTGATAATAAAGGGAACATTATGAAAATTAGCTCTGTGACTATGTAAATGATCTATGTCGTTAATTGCACAGCAGCGATAGATGTTTGCCATGAACTGGGTTGGTGATGCAACAAATATTTCCCGGGCTGTTAGAGAAATTAAACGGGTTGCTGCTGACTCCCTGGAGGAATCCATCGGCTACAATAATGACATTTACCCAGCCCTCTGGCACACCGATAATGACAATGTCGCTGCTTGGCAGCAGGCCAATAGGAGGTGAGGCTGGTGGTTGGGGGGGCTAACAATCATCTCTGAAAAAGACACACACACACACACACAACAAACACACACACTCACAAAAACAGAAACTTTAAGAACCAAATCAGCTCCTTTATCACCCACTGGTAATTAATAATAATTGCTTTCTAATAAGGGCCATGCCATTAGCAAATTACCTCTCAACAGAAATGCAACCACAGCAACACATGCTGTTATTGGAGATGAAGTATAATTGGATTTATCTGACCAAAATTAAATTAAAAACAAAAGAGAAAAAAGAAACAAATTAATTGAAAACAAGTGATGACCACTCACTGCTAATGGTATTGGGTTCAAAAGGTATTACACCTGTCAAAACAAGGCTGTCACTTCCATGGACACGCACTTGATGCTTACTCACTGTGCAGAGGCAAGCTAGCTAGGAGTGTTATTAGCAGAGACAAGCTAGCTCGGAGTGTTATTAGCAGAGGCAGGCTAGCCGGCAGTGTGACTTGGCTGTCAACACTTAACAGAGGAGTGCAGGAAGTGAGAGAGATGTCTGGGTGTTGGTAAAAATAACAAAGCAAGGTGGACGCTTCACTTTTCCCCCCGCTCCCTTGACGGCCTGGCCTTGTGAAAAATGCTCCAAGCTGGTCTTAATCATGCGTGTGACAGAGGAGGAAATGGAGGCCAGTGCCGACAGACAGGATGAATGGAGCATTTACTATGGGTGGCTTCAGTAAAACAGCATTCCATGCAATACTGGCCCCCATACCGCTGACGGTGTCTGGCTACTGACTGTGCAGCCCAGACACTCCCCACAAACCACAACAAATACACTCAGCAGGGCCTGTTGGATTGAGTCAGGAGGATACACATTATGCTGACAAAATTAGTATTCCTGTGTGGATGTGAGAGAATTTAGGACTACAGCTTTCAAAGCTGTACAGCTTTGAGTATAAACTTTTAACTTCTCAACACAATATGTAAGTGAATATATCCTAAATGATGTATTTATTCCCCTTTACATTTACACGCATTTATTAGACACTTTCATCCAAGGCGAGACTGCTCCTGTCTCCTAATCAATTAACACACAGCTAATAGCAGGCCCTTCCCAGTCCTGTCATCTGCTGTTGGAACAATTGCTTAATATAGCGCCAGGCTCAAAGGAGCACTTAGCACAGAGCCCAATCTTCTGAAATCAATAACAACGGCAGGCTATATTGTTTCAAACAAGGAAACAGTGGAGGGCTAGGATGAGACCTAGGTGGACAGAAGAGAGAGAGAGGGGGGGGGGAGAGATGGAGAGAGACAGAGAGATGGAGAGAGACAGAGAGAGGGAGAGAGACAGAGAGAAAGGGGTCAATACAAGACTCAGGGGTTTCTAGAGACTCGGGTTTAACCCATAAATACTGATGCTGCTGGTCTCTGACGTAGATGTGAGTATGCTACATATGAGCATGTCTCTTTTGAGTAAAACTAATGAAATAATATAAAATTGAATTTGAATCAGCAAGCTGAAATATTTTCAGAGACAATGTTTATAAAAAACTTTCTATTAAAAGAAACTGTAGGTCATTTACAGTAGTTTATCTGGTTAGTATAATATTAGGTAGCTTGGTAGCTTTGTGAGTTAATGTTTTACCAGCCTTTTACAGCTTACCAGCTGTGCATGTGCGTTTGATTTGTTAACCAGTGGCAGAATATTCAACATTTTGTTAATTTGTGGTATATTTTTGGCTTCTCAGTGGTTTTGATATGTGTACTCTTATAAGTATGCGCCACTGGCTAGAGGGCCTTGGTGTCTGCCACTATGGCGCTCAGCATTTCTGAGAAAGGCCACGAGCTTTAACCTCCAGCCAGCAACACAACAGCCAGAGGGGGCATGAGAGGGCGGGGCCTCTGGCACCAGAACAGCGGGACACCATTATGAGAGCGGAGCATTGGCATTTTAGGGTCAAACAAAAAAAAAAAGCTCTGTTTTATTTAGGGTCATTTTAGAGTGGATAGAAATTCAGATGCCACGAGTCCTACCGCTGATTAGCATTTGCCAGCCGCATACGACAAATGTTAGGGCCTCGCTAGCATTCCAATGACAGCGGCGGTGCCACCCAGCCGAGCTAATGGATAGCATTTTTCTGGTGAGTGAACTGTTCTCTTTCTGGGGCCTGTCAATGTCAGAGCCATAAGGATCACATCATTCCCTGAGCTGACTGGTGCCACGGTGCGATATCGATCTGTCCGTGTAGTCACACAGACAGTGCGAGCTGCGCTTGTGAGGACAGCATCCACTGTCTTTGTTTAGAGGCGGAGAGGAGCGAGGAAATGGAAGTCGGGGGGAGGGGTGGGTGTCGTGTCAGTCGCCATTACTGCAAGCCCGAGGTACAAGACGGGTAGCCCATAGTAACACCTGTGAGCTGAACCTCTCAGTACATGGCCTTATAACAACCCCCCCCCCCCCCAGGGGTGCGTCCTTCCCATGTGACCACAGTCTATTTCGGCTCTAGAAGGAGTGGCACACCTGAATGGCACTGGAAAGTTAAAATGGATAGGTTTCACCAAAACTGCAGAAAATTAGCAGGCGCTTGTTCTGGATAAAGGGAGCTAGTTTCACCTTACTAAGAGCGAGTATACGATCCTGCCTGGATCTGGGGATGATGACCAATACGCCTCAGAACGAAGAGAAAGGGAAAGGGAGAGAGAGAGAGAGAGAGAGAGAGAGAGAGAGAGAGAGAGAGAGAGAGAGAGAGGAGCAGGTGTGGGAGGTGTAGAGGAGGTGTAAACAATGGGTGTCTCCCCAGTGTGTGATTATTTCTGCCTCTCATCTTACATCTCTTTGATGTCTTCAAAAGGACAACATCTCAAGCCTCTACAAACACTCAAGCCTCTCTAATTGAGAAATAATGGGCGACATATTGTTTTACAGCTGCTTTAACAAACTGGATAAATGGTTACCCCTGCTTTAATGATAAATTCAAATAATAATAATAATAATAATAATAATAATAACAATAACAATAATAATAATATTTAAACAATATAAAATAACATTATTTTTTATTCATATTAACAATTATAATAAACATCCAAATCTCTCTTACTGTAATAAGAGTAAATAGCAGAATATTACAATACGAATACAAAATAATATAATTAACTGTGTCCGTGATATTGCATTATGCTTTCAGGAAGAAGAAAACACATAACGCATAACGTAAAGTCCCATATAAAACCAATACACAAATTCCGCCTCAACAGTCCCCCAGACAAAGCTGTCTGCTGTGGTACGGCTGCTATCAAACGGCACACCATGACTTCTCCCTCCTTAGAGCACGCTACCTGCACACAGCCCTGCAGTTGCCATGGTAATAGAGTCAGGCGTAAGAAGCATTGGTCCAACCGCATACATCAGAGGAGCTCCACACCAGAGAGACATCAGTCGATGACCAGCGGAAGTGAGCCATTAAGCCCACCTTCAAAAGGCTGCGTGAACCTAAACAAACCTGTAAGAATAGAATGGATTGCATACGTTAAACTGTCTTTATTATTATTTATTAAGCTTATGTTTATGACCTTTCACCATGCATGAAGATAAACAATCATGATCTTAATATAAGACACTGAGGTGTGTCATGAACCAAGGATTGCAACACACAATATGTAGTTAATGTACAGATAATGCCAGGTATAGTTTAGACATGTTTATTCATGATTGACTTTTCCCATGTTAAGATCTCAGGAGACCGTTTCAGTTTATTCATGAGAGGTCTGTTCTGCGTGTGCAGCAAATTAGCCTTTTACAATCGTCTAGTCAGGCCTGCCACCAAGTAACACGCTGGGGCCCTCCTCCTCCTCCTCCTCACGTCTCCTAGTAATAACCTTCAACTAGCCTTTAAACCGCACAGAATAATTTCAATCCTATTTTCATATCAATGAGAGAGTCAAGCCGGGCAATTATCTTTTATCCATACACTCTGCTGTCATTGCAGAGAATAATAAAGTTTTCCCCCGTGAGGAGATCCAGAAGCATGAAAAGAGAGATGCAGCCAAAAAGCAGAGAGCAAGATGCTATCTAAAGACATTAATGCAGCGATGAATTATTCAGTAATGACTACAAGATCTGTCATAAAAAATTTTTTTAAATCGTCTAACATCTGCACTGTGTTCTGAGGGGATGAGCAGAGCAGGGCGTCGACGCCCGAACGCCTCTGAAGATAAACATGACAAATTGGCAGATCATCTGTTCAATTAGGACAGCAGAGCAGGTGTGCGACGGGGAGGCGCCTGTGCCACAGGATGACACAGTTACCAGCCAAACCAGAGGCATGATGGGAAATACCTCGTTTGTGTGACAGTGATTTAGAGCGATGCACCAGAAGGATACCCCAAGAAGAAGAAGAAGGGATATTCCCCTCGGTGCTCATTAAAATTCGGCTGCAGACGGCACCCTGCCCCCCCCCACCCCTTCATTTCCTCCCTCCATCCTTCTGCTTTAGGCCCCTCTCTGACGCGTGACTGGACCTTTCAGGATCATTTCTTATTAATCCATAAAACACACTGCGCTGGTGATTGGACTAGAGGGGCACTGGAGCAGTAAAACACGAGATATGGGAAAATATCACACTTCTCAGCAAGCAAACAGGATGGCGGGGTGGGGTGGGGTGGGGGTGAATAAGTGGTGAGCAGGGAATGTGCAATGTGTGAGAGATGATGGCGGTGGATGGTGGTGAGAGCGAAAAGGGAGGGAGAGGCGTACAGACGGAGGGAGTGAAGGCGTGGTTCGATTGAGAAACATGTTTTGAAATATTAATCCGTGGTTCTGGCCGTGGGCTGGCGCACCGAGATGATGTGGGAGAAGAAAAAAAAGCAAGGGGAACCTTTGAAGTGAGGGAATGTTCCCTGTGTTTGTGAAGTAGCCTCGGCAGCACAGGCGGCCATGTTGGTGGAGAACAACTGGGGCAGGTGCAACCAACGCGTTTTCCCACACATTTGAGAGCCCCCGGTTTCCGCATTAACCCATAGCCTGTACTGCTTACTGGTGCAGCACTTATTTAGAACACTCCCTTTTTCCCAGGCATGGCACAAATGAGATGAGCATGGTACAGTCTCTTAATCCCCTGTGCCTTGTAAAGCTGTTGAAAGGAATACTTAATGCGGCATAAACTATCGTTCACAGTCTTAAAGCATTGGCTCTCTGCTCTAAGGGATAGACAGCTTCCTGTGCAACGCATCCAGCGGCGTTAGCATCAGCAGATTTAGCCGGGGAGGGAAAGTGTATAACAGGATATTACACGATCGTATTGAACCTTAATGACCTGCCGAAGCCCTGCTGGGGGACTAATGGATTCAGCACTCTGTTGTGACTGCCTTTTGGGCCCGTTGTAACCATGGCCCACTGACTACGGCTCTGTGTGGCTGTAGAAAACAGCCTACATCACCTCCCAAACATATCTTAGTGGCATTACACATCATCTCACTGCACACACACACACACAAACATTCCCTGTTTCCACAACCACATTTTGCCATGGAGCCAACATGAAAAGTCTGCTGGGAAAACTGAAACGCATCAATAAAGAGTGTATATTGAATATTTAGGAAAAATTCCTTTAGATGCCTATCTTAATGTAATATTAAGATAAAGTCATCAAATTCAGCTTTGGCAAAGACAATAAATTAAATACCACACAGGAAAAGTCATCATCATTAAAGCAAGCTCAAGCTCGTAGATGAATTATGTTCCCTGCATCGACAGACAGCAGGAATAACATTGAGAGGGTGTCCTTTCTTTTCAAATCTCTGGTGGCACCCTGCTGGGAAACTTGAAATTACCCTCTATCTGGCTATTCTCTGCCAATAATGATAACGTTTTTTTCACCCTCCCTAATAATGTAATATAAGAACTCTCAATTATCATAACTCCTCCTCTGTGTCACTACAAACAGTACAAAACCTAGTGGGCCCCATGATAGTTTCATTTCAGTGTTTTTTCTATCTTTATACTTCCTCCCCTTGTGAATTAATGACGTTGTGTTTTAATAAAGATAACTGGGTGTTGGTGATTGTAGTTGCGTTGTTGGTTATGCTGCCCTCTACAGGCCAAAAACCGTTCTGCAGTTCGGTGAAAGCACAGAACACGCAGCCTCTTGCCTCAAAGGAGAGGTAGTGAGGTGAACACACTCCCTCTCTCGCAGCCTGGAGCAAAGATTAAAGATGTATGTTTTGGGTAGATCAAACAGAATGCAGAACGCGCAGACCCACAGAAGAAGACAACACGTTAAAAAAGACTTTAAATGAAAGAATACATGAGCTAAAGGCTTTGTCTGAGGCTAGAGTCGTGCAGGCTGATAACGTCTATCAAAGCGCACTCGAAAGCAACGCGCATCAGGAAAAACAACGACTTGTGCTTGCCATTTCGCTGGATTGAAGGCCCGAGGGGAATCCATCTGAGGACGTGACTGTTAACGGTGGCCTACTGTAGGCTACTTCGTCTTCATGTTAACGGCTGTATAATGAGAGGTAATCGCAGCTAAGCGACGGCCGCACAAGCGACAGCGGTACAGCTCGAGACCTGCGGTTGTCAGTCGTAATTAAAAACAGAAGATAAAATGCAAAGCACCCTGAGGAGGACATGAATGCGTTAAAACAAGAGGAACAAAGACAGGAACGTGTATAGTAGGCCTATACACCACTGAGTGGTAATGAAAATGCCCATAAGGCCATGGGGGTTCAGCGGTAAACACTAAAGACAATCCCCGAAGAGCCTCATCCACTCCCTCCTTCTGTTCCCCCCTCCCTCATTCAGACAAGACAGAACACCGTGGGCGGTGGCACGCGTACTTTTGAAGTCAAACCAGATGCAGGCATGTCGCTTCCTGCTTTGAACAGAGCCCGGTCCTGTAGACGAGTGTCCTTGACATCTTATACCCAGAAAAAGAAAAAAAGTCACAGTTGAAGGTGTGAAGTGGCCACCTAGCAACCACATGACGCTCTGCTGTCCAATCACCGAACAGAATTTTGACACATCAGCAGTGCTGCAGCCGCACTGATGGCTCAAGTGTCCACATTCCACCTCAGTAGGCCCCCGGGCCATGAGGGGTGCACACGCACACACACACACACACACACACACACAGACATATACACTGTACAGGGTGGAGCACTGTTTCCTGTGAGAAGTGCCGATGAAAGGTCACATGATGGTATCAGATTAGACGTGGCTTTGAGTCCGGCCCTCTCGAAGCTCCGTAAAACACATGAGGACAACGTGTTTTTACCCCCTCGCCCCATTTGAGGTGAGCTTGTGAGCCACAACAAACTCTCTCCACCCTCCCCACCCCCCCTTCACGAACCCCCGCCCACCCAAACATCCCACTTCCACCACCTCGGGCATTCACAGAGAAATAGAAGTGTGCGAGTGGGGGGAAGAAAAATGTGTGTGTGTGTGTGTGTGTGTGTGTGTGTGTGCGTGCGTGCGAGAGTGAGTGAGAGGATTTCACGAATGCCTTCATCATTTAAACGGCTGTGCTGTCGCTGGAGCGCACCATGAATAATTAAACGAGGCTGCTCCTTCTTCAAACAGACAAATAGAACAGGATTACGCCTCCACAAAGCAAACGGTAAACACCACAATCAAAACAACAGAATTAATTAGGTAATTAGGGAGACAAAATAAATGTGAAATAATGATAAACTCTTCAAGAGACCGCAGCTGCGGCGGAGTTACAAGTATGCTAATATGCAGATACAAGAGTTCAGACTACATTACTGGCAAAAACCATTGGAGCCTTTAAATGTAATCTGTAATACAGATACAGTTGTACAATAGCCTTAACAAAGCAATTTGTTACCAATCATATCAATAAATGTATTATCAAATACTACACTAATTGACAAAAAAATATATACTCAAAACAACCAGAACAGAATGTCTCTTAATGTCATAAGGCATTACTTACAAACTGCTTATAAACAACAGAAAAAAATAGGGAACACTTTTTTAATGGAGGCTACAGTGGTATCTGAAAGCTATATGTTTATATACATATGGCTGGCATACTGAAAAGTAGGCCATAGGATTGAATACATCAAAGAAAAACAGAAATCCAGCTCAAGGATTTGGAGTTCATTTGCAGTCGAGAGCTAAGAAGGCATTTATCTCCTTCTCATTCCAGCTAAAGTATTTCAATGCTCTACAGCCGATTACAGGCGCAAGCAAAGAGGGGATCCTCTTCATCTCTGGAAGAAAAAAAAAACCCATCCATGACGAACAAGTGACAAAATCACGGGGAATGTGAGCCCTACAAGGAATTATGTTTGCCTGATGAAAAGGTCACAGCTAAACCGCTTGCTAGCAGCAATTAATGCTGCTACACATGGCGGTGCAGCGATCACCAGTCGACGCCTGACGGAGCCTTGACAAGAGCTTAGGTGAATGTGAACTATTAATTTCAAACAACATTTAAAAAAAAAATCCAATTTACAGCCTGTGAACTGCAGTTCACAGTGGGCAGAGGAGGTATGAGTGTAATGACAGCTTCTCTAGGGTTTATTGAAAATGATGAACGCTCACAAGAGGGGATCGCTCAATGCGAATTCATGAATTTGATAAAGATTATTTAAGCGGAGATTTATATAAAATCCTAGAGTTCAACATTGACGCAATGATTGAAGGGCAACCCCCCCCCCCCAAAAAAAAAACCTCGAGACCCAATGAAAAAGTACCTCCCTTCACCAGCCTGAAAGGCCCTTGGCCCTTGGCTGCTGAAACAAATTAGCACTATAAATCTGATAATGCTTTCCGTCCAGAGCAGTTATGTTTTATCAGCAACATCAGGAGACGCTGTGCGGCGCGCTGGTACGGAGATGCATTGTGCAGATCCCGCGCAGTCTAATCCACCCACTCTTTATGCGGAGCCAAGATAACAGACAAGGTGCGAGGTCAAAAAACAAACCTTGAAACCCACCGAAGCAACAGGGGTCACCCAAACAAGGCGGGATCAGAAGCAGCAAAGGCAGTACAGTGAACGCTACATCTCTAGCCCAGCGGCGGGTAGACTGCTGGGACTGTCTGCAGTAGCCACCACCGAATAGAAACCCTCCCCAAAGACAGCATTAAAACAGTGTGTGAAACACAGCGTTGCTATCAAAGAAGCCCAGAAACAGATCCCCGGTGTCACAGGCAAGAGAAGAAAAACGCATCACTAATAAATGAACACGAGATACAAAGAAAGGAGAGAAGAAGAAAAAAAATCTGGGGCAAAAGGAATAAGCCGCGCACATTTGCTGTGGATCTGGAAGTCAGATGGAATAGCGAACGAGACGCTCGCCGTCGGCCTGCAGGGGGCAGGCAGCGTCTGTGCCGGTGCTCGTTTAGTGATCTCATTAACGTGCCTACGAGGAAGAGGAGGAGGAGAGAGACAGCAGTCATGAAACAGCCTTCCCCTCCACCTCCTTCTTCCATCTTCCATGTGTCTGTTCCACTGGGTCCCTCTCTCTCCCTCTCTCTCTCTCCGTCTCCTCTCATCTCCTCCTCTCTGTAGTTCAGTAATTGGGCTCGGCTCATTGTTATTCAAAACCCTGTAGAACCAATTAGCGGCAGACCTCCTGACCCCGGGTTGCTGTGTAATGGCGCTAGCTAAAGACGCTAAGCAACGAAGCCGAGAGCAGAGGTCTGAAAATTCCTTTAGTTCCTGATTAATAATCCTGTCAGGGTGATCAGAGACATTAAAGAGAGCCTCTGGTTGGGCTCCCCCCGCCTTTTATGGCTTCTCCCCTCATTTCGGGGCTCTCCATTAAAGCTTAATGATGCTGGGGGTTGCTCTTGCTCCTCTGCCTTGTCAGATAAATGTACAGTTAACAGGATAATGAGAAGTCGCGATCCTCCAGCGATCTGGGACAGCAGATCGGCAGCACCCGTGACCCCGCTGAGAACAGGCATAGGCAGGCGGAGGAGAAAGGGACGCAAGGTCGGGGCAGGGATGAAAGGGAACGGAACAGATAAAACTGATGACAGTAGAGGTGTAGGCTGCCTAATCAGCCTGGCACTGCAGGTGCCTTGAGCAGAACTAACACATAAGGCCCAGATACACATAGCACACTAGATTAACCACAGAGGAGAATAACAGTTCTGTTGAATACCCGCGAAGATTGTTTATTTTCATCCGTTTATACACAAGCACATGCCCACACACTGCGCCAGCGTGTACCCAGTTTGTTTAATTACACGTTACTGGCGGAACATATGTTGGCTTGGGCTATACTAAAATATTGATGTGCAGCTCTCTAAGGCATCCATTCTTGGACCGAAGTCGCTCTCGGTAAATTGGTTCAAAGAACACACTAACTAGAACAAAGGATCGATATACTACAAGCTGTGAATTAGCCGTTTACTTGTTTGTTTCAAAATTTATAGTGCAGCCTTGGTATAAAACCATGATTTCAGCAGGTCCTTATAAGGCCTCTGACTCTTGTTTGTGAACCATGCAGGCGCTGGCAACCGAAACCCTTTTATAACTTTGAGGTTTAGAAAACACTTAGCTCACACCTGTTTTCTGAAACCTGTTTGGAAAAGATATGATGTTTACATTCCTAGTACAGAAGTGCTTATTTGGTTCAGTTCTCCATGGCTCCTTGGGCTGTAGGAGGGAGGGCCAATGTGCGATGTTATGTTCTAAACACTGCCTTCTGCAAGCCCTCTGACACTGCTGCATAGCCTTCCAGCCGGCAATAAATCCTTTTACAACAAACTCCATAAAGCTCTTTGGTGCCTAAATATTTATGGGTGCCTGAGTTTCCCCTGAGGGCTGTTTTCTGTCAAAGCACCAGCAGCACTAAGTCATGTGGAGCGGCTCCAGACCTCTTATCTGGGGCTGAGGGAAGAGGGCCTGGTGGTCTGGCCATCTCCACCAGATATGGAACGCACAAGGAGAAAGGGTCAATAATGTGGCAACCCCTCCTCCACCCGCCCTCACCTCCATCATCTTCAGTGGATTCAATTGACTAGCCAAACAAACAGCACTGAGTGACCTCTGCTGACCAGACAGACAAACAAACAAACAAACGGACAAACAAACTGTTTGTCAGCGTTACCCTCTCGGTCAGGATACAAAAGGCAGTCAATGTTAGACAAACACGGCGGCAATATCAATAGACGAGAGACAATTGGGGACATATCAGGCTCTCACAAATCCCAGCCACGGCATGAATCACGGTTCACGAGGTCAAATAATGTGAACATAGCTCCTGCAGTACAAACAAACAGCGAGTCACGGCGCTGATACGACAGAGAGACGCTGCATTAAAAGAAAACAGGTGTACTCGGGGTGAATCCCATATGTTGGTGTCGGAAACGTGTCATTTCGCCCCCGCACATCAGCTGCTAAACAAGGTGCCTACTTGAAACAAGTGTCTCTAAAAGCAGCAGCAGGCCTGATGAGTCCTTGAGCTTCCTCCCAGCGCAGTGATTACTGACGTTTACCCTCTTTAATATGTGTAATTCCCATTTTCTCTGATTCATGAGTAAGAGCCCTCGGGGGGACTGCACTCGGTGGCAGCCTGCCAAAGCCTTGCTGTGGAAAACGCTCCAAGTCACTTCTCCCACTGCAGCCAGACCGAGTGTGACAGTTACAGGTTGTCTAACTCTTCTATTATTATAATTGAACGTCAGAGCTGCTGATTATAGCTTGATTTTACAATGTCCAAACGCTATAAGCTTCATACGCAGCTCTGTGACTTATTCTGAGCTTGTGATTGTACACCTATAGTAAGACTAAAAAAGGAAGGCTGTGATGTTCCACAAACATTGACTGATGTATTGCAAATTGCTGCTTATCGCAGCTCACTGATCCCACTTAATGACCACTAGTTACAATAGATAGATTTACTGACCTCGGAGGACACTAAGCCAAGTATTTTCATAATCCATTTTTCCATTACCACTGTATAGTATTTTGGACACAACGCGCCAAATGAGTAAGTCTCATAAGGCAACACGTAGGCTTAGGTGTATTGACCGACGAGGGAAAAACAGAAAGCCTGTTTTCAAAATAATGCTTCTAGTCCAAGTAAAACAATTTACCTCATATTCAGAGACATGTCAACATATTGTATTTCTCCCACTTCCTGGTTGGAGGAGCTCTGCTCCTACAGCCGTGTGGCTGAGAGAGGTAGTGATTCCTTTCAGCCTCTAGTTAACAATTCACGGCAGTTTTATTTTAATTATTCTTTTCAACGGTGAAGTACAGTGCACTGTAGTCTAAATACAGAAAGCCCACTGTTGGAGGGCAGCACCATGATGACAGACCCACCAAGTATGTGGCTTTTACCGCCGTATGTAACACTGCACCAGAGTTCTCTTATTAAGAGGCAAAATCATTTCTACCAAAGTGGTTGCCGGTGCTGACAGCTGAGATTAATGCGTTCTGTAAAACAGCCAGAATAACAACTGTTCCTGCACGCATCGTGAAAACCAGTACGCTGGGCTGAGGGAAGGCTGCCAGCTCTACAAATTCATGCGTATTTGGGTCTGTGAACATCTGCCAGCGCAAATAATTTATGCTGTTATCTCGGCTAAGGAGCAATGAATCCCCTCTGAAAAGTTTTCTCCGAGTTCTGCGGTGAGCCTGTACGGGGGGGGGGGGGGGGGGGGGGGGGGGGGGGCGGGGGGGGGCGGGGGGGCGCGGCGGCGCGGGGGGGCGGGGGGGGGCGGGCGGGGGG
>JAOEHI010000021.1:2101453-2181161 GCA_025447815.1 Percopsis transmontana
TATATATATATATATATATATATATATATATGATAATACATAATCCTAACTGTATGCACAAGTTCAGAACAAGGGCTAAAATAACTTGAATGTATTTATCTTCTGGGTCAAAATGCACAATGATAGAGTAAAGAACACAGTTATCAGTTAACTTGCAGGTATTCTTTAAGATGTAGCAAAGACAAAACAAACTGTAGGCAAATCCCACTTCTGGCCTCATGAAAGGAACAGCGTTGGCGAGGCAAAGAACTTTTGGGTGATTTAGAGAGTGCACCTGCAAGGATGCAACATCATGGTGTGAACTGTAACTGAACCCATCAACGGCCAAAATATCTTTAGGTATAAAACAAACAAAAAACAATAACAAAAAAAAGTGCTAAAATCAAAACTAATCAATAATGTGATCTTCATGCCCAATACCATATTAATTAAAAAAATTGATCAGAAACTAGCCTTTCCTTGAATTTGCAATGAATCAGGAGGTGAAAACACAATTTTGAAGATCAAATGTACAACATAAGATCATTGCCATGATTACTTTTATTTTAAGGGGGCGGGGCAATGCAACATGTAAGTGATGGAGTTATGCAATTTCTTGACAAAAATTTATAAAATTGCTTGCTTGATCCATGTTATATATCCTCACACTGAATGTCCATGGTCCTACAAATACTGACTGAAACGTCCAATTTCTAAGATTATTATTAACATTCTGACATAAAAAAAAAAAAAGGTTTTACATTTGACATGACTGAAAAAGAAAAAGCACAAATAGATTGAGATAGAAAATCTGAGTGCAGTAATGACAACAGAGGGATCAAGCATCTGCTTTGCGCATTTCTAGTGGCACGAGCACCTAGGGAATGCCTTAATAACAGCATACAACGAACATAAGTTACACTATAAATAACTTCTTAAAATAATAATACAGCATGAACTAAAGAAAGAAAAAAACAATATGGATCTTTCCGTTGTCAAAACACACTTGACAGATATTATGATTTAGATTCAGAAAATAAAGCGTTACACATTCTGTTTTGCTGAGAAGTGCCACTTACACATCTATACCAATGCCCATTTTCTTTATATTCTAAATACCATGTTCATACCTTGTGTCACCTTGTAGGGCTCTGTGCACTTTACATTATATAGAAATAATGCCATTGACATGGAATATTGAAACAAAACTGTAAAAACCAAGTACAAAAAGTACAATATAATCAATAGGACCACATGAAGAGGTGTGAAAAAGTCTTCAGTATTCACAGAAAAATATCAACTGAAGTAACTCACTGGACAGGAACCGTCCTAAGTATATATACATACAATAAGTAAAATTGAAAATAGATTTTCCTCTCTGTACATAGCATTGTTTTCTTTTGTTTTCCTCTTCGTTATTTACAAAGGACTCCGGTTCTGCGGTTGCTTCGGGTCAGTTCTGTGTGGATCTAGTCAAGGGAGATAACGTCCGATATGGAGCCGTAAATGACCGCCGCCGCCGCCGCTTCTGCCGAGGACCTGGACATCCCCGATATGGAGTGGCTGTCTCTGTCCCTGTCCCGCTCTCTGTCCCGCAGGCTGCTGGAGGATACCAGGCTACTGGTGCTGCCGCTGTTGCTGCCCCCGTTGGTGGCGGCCAGCGTGCTGCTGCCCGGTGTGCCCGGCTGCTCCAGGAACATCTGGGAGGAGCTGTAGGGCAGGAAGCGGTTGAGCAGCAGGTCGTGGTCCTCCGAGGCCGAGGCCGACGCCGCTGCCGCAGCGGCCATCACCATGTTGTAATGCTGACGAGGCACAGACAGGGTTACACAATCAGACCATACAATACAATACAATACCGACAGGGTTATACAATCAGACCATACAATACAATACAATACCGACAGGGTTACACAATCAGACCATACAATACAATACAATACAATACAATACAATACAATACAATACAGACAGGGTTACACAATCAGACCATACAATACAATACAATACAGACAGGGTTACACAATTAGACCATACAATACAATACAATACAAACAGGGTTACACAATCAGACCATACAATACAATACAATACCGACAGGGTTACACAATTAGACCATACAATACAATACAGACAGGATTACACAGTCAGACCAAACACAAACACAGTGGAGTGGGTGTACCTGATTGTCCCCTTGCAGGAAGGAGAAGAAGTTCAAATCTGAAATAAAAACAAAGAGGCTCAATCAACCTGCCTGTCAAAATAGATTTCCCCTCTAGCTAGTACAAGGAACAACAGGCAGATTGACAGAAGGTTTTAGCATGGAGTGAGGGGAATCAACATTTTGTGAGACTCACTGTAGAAAAAACGGACGGAGTCTCTATCTCCATGAAATGTGTTTAAGGGCAAGAGACCTTACCTGGAAGTTCACTAGGTGGTTGGTAATAGTGGCGGTAGTCTTGAATAAGAGGCGGAGGTGGGGGAATGTAGCTCGTCTCCACCGGCGGCATGCTGGGAGCTCTATTCACAGGGGAAGCCTGGCTGTGTAGATTCAGTACTCTGAGTACAGACAATATTGCATCAGTGCAGCAAGAAAAGAAGAAAAGAAAAGAGTCCAGTAGGGCTGCACGATATATCATTTGAGCATCGTCATTGCGATGTGCGCATACGCAATAGTGACATCGCAGGACGTGCGATGTTAAGACCAATTGTATAGCATTAACTCTCCATCCCGAGCTAACCCGCCCTTCCCCCTCTCTAAAACAATGAAGTCGTAAGCCATTTAAACGTGTGAAAACAGTCATGTGACACACCATTGGAACGAGAAGGGTCTCAACTGTGAAGCTGTCGAGCCCACTGTTGCACAAATTAATCAGAATTCCAACCCTAAACAAATAAATAAGCATATCGTAAACCTTTACGCACAGCGCACACTAAAAGTTTGTAAATATCGTACATTTTGACTCCACAGATTTCAACAGTAAGCCACATGCCACTAAGACGAACACCTATTGAACTAGCCATAAAAGAACTTGCATAAAGAAACTTCGATTGTTATAACAACAAACTGTGTCTTTGTTGTTTTGTTACCAAAAGTTGTGTTTGATAATAAACCACTTGCAATTGACTCTCTATCATTTTGAGTCAATTGCAGTGACTTCTGGTTTGTAAACATGGACCAGGAAGTTTTGCATATGAAGTGGGTAGTCGCTCACGATCACAAGACCATCTTTTGGAGCTAAAATGCAATCTCACTGCATTGAAAGTGAAAATTCCTGTATTTCTTTTCATATCGCAGAAAAAAAATATTGCATTGTCAGTTTTTTCCAATATCGTACAGCCCTAGAGTCCAGGGAAGCCCAGACTGTTTATGCTATATATACACCTTAATATACTGTAAAAGTGATTGATACTCCTGGTGTTCCCTTCTTTGAAAGAATACTTTCAAGGGACAGGTCTAACTCTATAGTCCATATACTGATACTATTTAGTCGTGTGTGAACAAAAACACAATTCCAAGTAAAATATGAAGCAGGTCGAAACACAAAACAAGATCAAACAATAGCACAAAAAAGGAGTTTGAGGTCAAATTCTTTTCAACGTTTACATTACATTATTGTGTGAATGTGAAAGTAGATCTGGCTGAGCCAGCATATTCCTCCGCCATTAGAAAACAATCCTAATATAATGCAAATAGAGCACTCTAATTTTTAAAACAATATCACCACAGACTCCTTTTATGTTATCGTTTTATGTTCTGTTAAGACCTGCTTCATATTTTAGTAAAGTATGTTTTTGAGACGTAAATAGGAAACAAATGGAATGAATGAGTGAATGGAGAGTAAAAACAAATGTGACTAAATAAGCCTTTGTTGAGAGTGTCAGTATATGGACGTATATAGAGGTAAGGAACATACGCAGTCAAATTTTCGACAACACGTCCATATTGCTTTAATCTGGACAACAAAGCAGATCATTCCTTTTTGGTTTGCTGGTTGTTTTGGAGACTCACCCCTTGGGTACAGGTGGAGAGGTGGGTGATAGTGAAGGACAGACCCTCTTAGCAGGAGGCTCATCATCCAGCTCTTCATCTGAGGAGCTATCCAGTGTCAGGTCAATCACATCCACCTTTCTGCTGTTGTCATTGGAGCCGTGTTTATGCTCAGGCACTTCTTTTTGACATGAATCTAGAGAGAGAGCATTGACTCGTCTTACGCTCAGTGACGGTGAAAACAAAAAAGACAGACTAACTATTTGTCCCTTGAGAGAGCCGTGGGTCACGTCACGTACCACTGTCTACACCGTTGTAGGAGGCAGAAACTTCCTGCACCTCCTTCTTCGACCTCATGGGGGACCAGTTTCCATCCTCTTTAAACTGGATCTCATCACAGTCGGAACAGCTGTTCAAGATTTCCATGAACAACCTGGGGAGACAGAAGGTTATTAATTCAGTGGTTTTCAAAGTTTGGTTCATTTTCACAGGTGTGAAACCTCCCCTTGCCCAAACATGTGAAATGTGCTGAAAAACAGCTCAACAAGGGTCCAGTTTGCTATTTTTATATGTGACGTCCCTGGCCCTTGTGGGCAGGTCTCGGTATTGCTGTTACCTTGTTCTGGGGTGCATTTCCCATACAAATATGGAAGCTAATACTGAACTTACATTAACTTACATGGATACGATGCATCACTAAACTAACATCTGAAGTACGACTGTTTTCCAAAACTGTCGTACCTTGTTCGTACCACAGTGGTTAAACCACCAACTGCAACATTTCCAGATGTGTTCAGTCAAAAACTCACAAAACTGGCATATTATGCCTAAATGACAATTGTGATGATATTAAAGTATGCATTTATTATCTAGGTTATTCATAATGTATTCATATGACAACAACAATAATATAATGCACTTTTTGTAGAAGGACAAAACAGAAGGAATTTCAACTATTAGGCCTACAATGCCATTAGTGTAATAAGCTTGATCTAAATGTGTCTTTTTAAACACTATTCATACTTCAAATCTTATTAATTCCTGGCCTGACATTGTTCAACACAGCACGTTAGTGGCTCAATTGGATAGATGGGTGCATGATGCCCTACCATGGTCGACCTAATATCTTGATTACACAGACACAGGTTTGTAACCCTAGCTATGATGCATTATTTTAATATTTTATATAATGGCAACGAAAGCTCTCAGTGAGCTGATTCATTATTGATTCATTAAAGTGCTGTACAGATTTCTATGTCGTCTGTTGTCTCTTTTGATATATGTTTGTACACTGTGCCGGTTTAACCGTTTGACAGGGTGGGCAGGCAGAGATGTTAGGTGGGCAATTCTACTCTCAACTCATTCTTTACAGTAGTTTGTGGAACAATAGCAACATCACTAAGCTCCGCCCCCTTTTCCGTTTGCACTTTAATGTTGGCCTTATTAGTTCCAGTGTGTTGGGGTACGGTAAATGTGTTAGTTTTTACAGTAATTGTGTTATTGTTAGGACAATTCTGTCTTTGTTTGACGTCTTCAGCACTAGTTGCCCTCAGTTGTTCTTCCTACATTTTGCTCGCCACAATAATTTGGAAACACAGTATTGTTGTATAGTTTAAATTATAATAATTTAAATGTAGATTTCTGGTTTAAATTGGATTCTAACTGCAAATGAAGCCTACTTTATTATTTGTGGTGGGTGGGCAAAGCTTAATTTAGGGTGGGCAATGCCCACTACTGCCCCCCCCCGTTGCCGGCCCTGTTTGTACAGCAAGATTATCAAACATCCCCTGCTTACTAACATTATGACTACCCTCCTTCAACTGCATCTACCGCCATCTATGACGTACTCACCAGGACTAAGCTTCTAACCAAAGCTCGAGAGCAGTAGTTTAAACTACACAACTTAACGATCAGTGTTTGCGAACGTTCGTTCGAACTCTGGTTTTGGGAAACACTTACGTTGCAACTGCATAGTTCCAACCATGTAAGTTGCTAACGTAGTTAGCAACGATGCTTTTGGGAAACGCACCCCAGGTTGAGGCTTGGCTGATTGGGGATTGGGAGCACCTTCTCCCCAGCGAGTGTCCTTGTGGAAGGACACCACCTGGTTGAGGCGCCACTGCATCTCAAAATTTAGTTTTGGTTCTTTTTACAAGATACACCACAAACTCCACACCACTAATGACTGTTTGGCACACCACATTGTTTGGTTGAGTTGTTAAGATGATTCTTTTGTCTTTAGTTCATTAAATTAATTTGAGCATACAACATCATCTCGCATTTTCCCCTCGTTTTTGTCACAGCTTACAAGCCAGGTCGTGATACATACTTGCCATTGCCCATTTCATACTGATTGAATCATGGCATTTTGCTCACCCGTCAATGATGAGATGCTCATAAGGTGCCTTCTTGTCACAGACAGGACACACCCAGGTGGGCTTCTTTTCATTCATTTGGATGTACAGCGTAGCATCAAAGCACTGAAGATGTGAGCACGTCAATGCTCGACAAGGGATCATCAGCCTCATCTTCCCAAGCTGAGAAATGCATAAAATAATGTAACCATTGACCCTGCATTGAACACTATTATATTTTGCAGGCCAAAAGGACCTGCGCTTCATTGTAAACATGATATATAGTATATACAGCAAAATATTATTAAACACACACACTTCTTTTTATATTCACTTAGCAGGTTCATGCGTATATACAATGGTTCAGGTACTTGACAGTAGATTAACAAATTATCATCTTCTCTCTAAATTAAATAGAGAATTTACTGGACAGAGAAGAGACACTCGTAGGCTGGTGGTAGCAATTTCACTCTCTGGATCAGCCGTTAGCTTCTCTTTGACTGTTAGAACAAAACAAAGGAAAGGATGATCGTAAGCAAAGACATCGACTCCCCTAGAGTAATGAGACTGCTGGTGAAATAAAATAAAAAATAAAAACGTAATTATGGCAAAAATCCTAATCCAATTATTTTGGTCAATATGGAGTTTATGATTATTTAACACGATTGCTCCTTGAAACATCCTGCATTTATTAAACTTAAAAAATGTTTTTTTTTAACAGTAGATTTCTTTGTTCTTTAAATATAATTCAACTGACAGTGAATTATATTATATATTATAATAATATAATCATAAGTGTGTCCAAGCAGACCTGTGCGGGTTGTACTGCGCATGTGCGACACGCTAAAGCCCAACTACAAACATTTATAAAAGATCGCTGATTGTATTTTCGGTAAACCAGGAAATGCCGTAGTCTAGTAAAACTCATCAGGAGTATTTGAGGAGTGGTTAATGTTCAAGGTATATAAAAACATTTCTTTTCAGTGTATAGTATACTCTAAAGAGCCCAAGCTCTCCAATTTGGCGGTTTACTTCGGCCTGAGTTTGGGCTTTTAGGGACTGGCAAAAGCGCATGGGTGCACTGATATATAACACAAAATGAGAGCATCATTACAAAACGGAATGCGGCAAAATAATCATTTTATCTCATTTACATTGTTTTTGTTATCGTTGGAAGCCAAAACCGTAACTGAAATTTGATTAATCGCCCAGCCCTACTGAAAAGTATACAGTTGTAGATGTAGATTAATCTACAATGTAATATTCCTGTTTATGTACATGACACATCTAAACAGGCCAAAATAGGCCACATACTCAGTGCTCTGGAGTGGTCCGGATTCCTTATTCCTTTTGCTCGTAGTCTTTGCAACAGCACAGTAGATGACTGCTGTCTCACCAAATACACAGCCATTGAAAAACTCTGGTAAAATGTTAACAGACGAATAGAAAGAATAAGTTATACAGTTGGCCAAGCAAATAATAAAGTGTTAACGCTTCAGTCTGGTCATACCTATGACTCAGCTAATTCATAAAAGCTTTGCTAATGTTCTGATCCTGAGGAGCATACCCTCCCAATTTCTGAGGTCCATGACACCACGACTGTGTTGGGGACTGTGGTGGACAGTCTAACCAGAGAGGTAATATTAATGGGTCGACTGGGTCTTTTTGGTTCAACACCATTTTTGGTTGGAGGAAGGTATCCCTTAAAAAAAAGGAAGAAAATACACCCAGAATTAGATACACCCAGTCTGTTTTTCCATTCAATGTATTCAAATACCATAAAACAGACTAGTCCCATATTACGAATACTCACCGGGAGATTACAGGGCTTTCCATTCACCTTTACACACAGATTGGGAGGAAAATGATCTTCCTGCGGACAGCTCGTCTCTGATAAACAAAAGCTTTGATGGAAGGAGGAGGATTAAAGTTGAGATCAAATTAAATCATGTAACTGTGACTGCCACAATCACATTCTATGATGCAATCTCAGACAGATGATTGACTACATTTTTGGAGATTAGAAATGGGTTATACATTTTTGTACAGCCTGGGGTTCATTGTTGTACTCTATGTTGGGCCTGCTCTTGCATCTTATGAATTCATAGAATGCAGAAATTGCGTGCCAAAACATTTAAAATGCACGTTGTAAATAGGACTTGTTGGGACTTACCGTAACTGCACTTGGACTGCAAAGTCACATTTGGTACCAGAGATGTCCCTACAGGATTCAAATACATTTCAGGTTAATCTGGTCAGTTAGAATGTGTATAGAGAAAACATTGACATTATCAGGTTACAACTGGGGAGAGCTCAGATTTCTTTTTTAGGTAGCCAGTTACATAACATGTTTGTTTTTCAATTAAAGTAAAGCTGAATCTTGACAGTATCTTTACATTATTCTATAAGGTTTGACACGTTTAACAGGCAAAGACAAAATGATAAACAGTACTCCCCTATCACTTACATGGAGCTGCTGATCTGTTGAACTTGCTGTGGTGTTAATGCGAAGGCAAAACAAGTTTCCTGGAACCGTTGACTGTTGTCTGAGGCTATGTACAAAGACAGAAAGAAAAAATATTAAGAGGGCATGGCAGAGGACTTAGTAATATTACCAGATACAACTGAGACATATATAAAACTTGCCGGATAGTAGAGGGGCAAGTATGCATAGTTTTCACAGCACCCAGACAGAGGTCTGTAGTTTAAATGTTCTTGCAGTGGGAATATTAGCGTAAAGTGTTATGGACATGACAGCGAAGCATTGAACTCACCCAAACTGGTGGGTTTGATGAGCTCATCCAACACGTCATAGAAGGGCAATCTCTGTAACTTGACGTCTGGGTGTACCGGGTGCAGGGCGGAGGGGAGGTGAGGCAGGCCCAGCTCGTGCTTAGGACCGAGCAAAGACACGGGCAGCAGGGGCGAGGGAGCGCCGTGGCTGTCAAATCCCAGCTGAGTGAGGCCTGCAGGCAAGCTGGAGGCGGAATGGACACTGGGCAGGGCAAGGTCCACCGGTGACACCATTTTGGTTGGGAAGCGCCGTCTGTAGAGTTCCTTGATCTTCATCTGTACTGCGGGGCTGCAGCTGGCCTTAACGAGGTGTAGCGCTTTGGTCAAAAGTTCGTGTTTCCTCCCGTGTTTATTCCGCCCTGCATACCCCAACAACACTTGGAGCTCCGAAACTCGAAGGCTCATTACCATTTGCTGGTTATAAATGAAAGGGGAAATAATTACCTTTTACACTGTGCCAATTTAAGGCAAGGGCGAAATTTGGACTTTAGATCAATATTTGAATTTTTACTAAATCTTGATCATTGCTTTTGAATTTATTATACAAATACGGAATTTGTTTTTTTCCCTTTATCAAGTAATCCCTCAGATTTCGCTATCACAATTAATATACTTATAGAGGAATTACAACAGTGATAATAAATACTACTGAGCTCCCTCCACTGGTATATAATTAACAAAACAGTACTATACTAATGATAATGGTGTTTGTTACGCATTTATTGGATGTACTTAAGTGAGGATCACAAATATGATAACAAGTGATGTTTTTCTATCACACATTCACTAATGCCACTGATGAACTACACCTGATCTATCGTGGGTGTCTACAGCTACGTAAATAACTTCAATATATACTATTTTCAAATATCAACGGTACAATACTCCTTTTAGGGGTTAGTCGTACACATAACAGGTTACAGTCAGAAGGACATTAATGCCTATAAATGACACGTTTTCTAAAAGGTTTTGATTCAAATCACCGAGCCACACTCACAAGTCTGTGTATTAAACCTAACTGATGACAGAAGGGAGGGGCATATGTTATTTGAATGAACTAGCCAGCTTATTATATTTAATGCTGCGCTGACCACCACACTATATTCTCTGAAAATGGAACGGTTAATGCACCGAATTTATGTTGTGAACTGCAGCATTATCGAGGGAGCTGCTAACTAGCTAGTTAACTGCGTTCCATTACTAAGGAATAGACAGAGAGCATTTTTAGCATGCGTGGTGGCGGGACATGCAAATCACTAGATTGATCAGCGCGCTATGGTTACACACTGTAAGGTCAAACCATCAGCATTAGTGCATCTTTTTAAGATTACTAAAACAGCAGCTGGCCTGCAACTGAGCAAGAACATTTCCGAAACACTGCCTTGCGGAACATCGGCAACAATAACAAAGCTAATGGTTGCTAACCAGCAAGCTAACAGTTGGTCTGTTCTGTAATCCACGCAAGATTCCCTCGTACGAATTCCTTATAATAAGATTGGTATAAAAAAATGAAGCGTCTTTCTATAAATCCTTAATCTGGGTTTGTGTGTGTTAACCGGTGTTTGTAAAATATAATGTTGGCATTCGCTTTACCTTCAGTTCCGCACTATCCGCCATCTTGTTTCACTAGATAGGCATGCGCAATAGCTATCCTCAAGGGACAGCGAGGGCCAGATTGATCGACCGACATTTCCTTTCTGACAGCAGGTGGCAATGTTGTGCTAAAAATCTGGAGGTCCATGAGCGTAGCAGCGGAATGAAGAGTGATCATAACCTATTGGTGAACTGCTGCTTGATAGTGGTTGCAATTCGCTATTAAATCCGAATAAATATTTTGATTAGGCTACTAGCAACATGTCAACCATTATGAACAACACGAGGGATATTGTTACGTTACGTTACGTTTATCGAAAGGAAAAAGTGCAGGTTTATGGCCGTCCTTGCTTGTAGCCTACCCCAATAACAAACCATTTTATGAATTCTCTCTGAACAGTAGCGTAACTACTAGACTAGGTTAAAGATGGACTATTGACCGAATCACACACTTTGAATGGAATCCATGTTTATTTTCTTAAAATGATTTATTAGCTGTCAAAAGAAATAGACTAGACCACATGTAGGCCTATAAATAGGCTAGGCCCTATTCTTAGTAGGATATGTCGCTATACAATAGGCGAATGAAATTTTGTGAATTCTATGTTTGCAATGTCAAATAACTGCATGTTGTGATATATAAATCGATTTCAAAACACATATTCTATTTAAATTCACAGACTAGGCCTATATGGTAATTTACACCACTCTTTAAAGTGCTTAACATCCAAGAAAGTGTAAGCTTTTGGCCTACATAGATTACACAGTTGAAGTGGTAGGTTAATTCACAATACTGAGATGACTAAAGAGCACTCCATTGGATATTTGCAGCGAATGACAACAAAATACTGAAATAACGAGCTCTAACTACTGAACACATACATTATCATTGCACTTTGCCACTAAATAAATGTTATCATTCAATCTTATCATTTCAGTAAAACCAAGGATATCCTATATGCGAGACATATAAATAATATAGGTAACCCAGCCTGGAGAAATACACAATTCAGTATGTTACAAATTATTACAAGTGGGCCAAGGACAACATTATAGGCTTTATGCTTTTCAACGTCTCTGGATTATTTTCTATGACAATATAGCCGTGGTCCTTTATTTTCTTCTGTCTTAACTGAGTTAAACGGTTACGGTGGTAACAAAGGGGATTTGAAGGAACAGGTTCCAGTGCAGTGGCGAGGAGTTAACATCTTGCACGAGAAATGGTGTAATGCGTCGTGAGCTTCTAGGAAGAAAGAGATAAGACAATGAATAGTTTGTGTGTGTGTGTGTGTGTGTGTGTGTGTGTGTGTGTGTGTGGGTGTGCGTGCGTGTGTGTGCAGCCAAAATGTTGACAGACGTTAACGCTATTGACCTACTGGCAATTCTGTGGAGAAGCAGTTCTGTCTGCAAATTGGCATCGAATTAGAATTTGTAAGATGGATCAATTGATTCAAGGCCATGCTCAAAAATAAGATCGACCTTATTAACACTGTAGGGTATGCTATAACTGTTTAACATCTGATTGTCCGCCTCTCAAGTGAGACAATGCACCATTCCGGGCGCAAAAATGTAGTCTAAATATTCCATTAACAATTCCATTTTTTTAACAATTACTTCTGTTGAATAGCACAAGCATTTCATTCTTGCATGGTCCAACTCGCTGCATAAAGTGTCTATGCAAGAGAGAAACGATAGCCAAGACATAAAATGCATGTAAGATGCATATGCTGCTATTCTAGTTCATGTAAAAACCGAACTAATAGGCTACAATCTAGGTCAAATGTGTTTCTATTATTTCTTGTGTAGCCTAATTTAAAACGGCTACCTCTATAATGAGTCTAGAATTTGAGAACTTGACCACCACAAAAATGAAGTGAGAACTGAAAAAATAATTTGTTCCACACCGGTTGAGACTTTTAAACAATTTATGTAAACTAGCTATTAAAAGCATTATATCGATGACCACTTGACAATTTTGAGCACAGACTATAAATCAATAAAGTTGGTAACGGATATTATTTGCAAACGTAGAACCAGACTTCAATTCAACGTATACATATCTGGTTCAATTTCGATTACTTAGGCCTATAGGAATAATTAATAATTTTCAAATGATGTGCACATGACAATTTTGAGCACATTTCATCATTTTGAAAAGTAAACATGCCACTGTAAATCAGTTTGATTAGATTAATTTGGGGGACATTGTAGCACATAGCTAGTTCCCCACACTGTTTCTACTCACCTCTGACGATATGTAGCTGCTGAACCATCTCCTCCCTGTACGAAAGCTCCCTTTTCATTTGATCTTGAAAATTGTCTGGGTGATAAATAGGAGGCATTATTTTAGTCAACAAAGAAAGCAATGTTGAATACATAGGATGGAGGATTTGACGCTGCATCGCCGTGCATGAGGATGGAGGTGCTCAAATGACCCACTGCATACATATCTGCTGGATTCACCTGTCTTTAGAGGGGGCTGTATAAGAACAAACAGTTATAAGCATTGCAGGGTTTTAGAAAATACGTTTGTAGACATGACCAGAACTTGTGATAAATCGTGTGTGAACTTGTTTCGAATTGAATTACTTAATTATCAATAGTTTTTAAGAATATCTTGACAGAAAGAAGATATCCAATATAGGCCAAAATTACAATTTGGTCAGTTAGCAGACGCTTTTGTCTAAAGCGACTTACAATTACATGTATCAGGTAGAGGTTAGGCATCTTGCTCAGGGATGTTCACAGTATAGGCCAACGCTGGGGCTCGAACCCATGACCTTTCGTCGGGAAGTCCAACGCCCAGACCGCTAGGCTATCCCCCAAAACCTTTTGTTATCCAAGCCACTATTTTATCAAGGGTGTCCTAGGGGTTATAGGCCTAAAACCTCTATGGCTTCAAGAGAGTCTAACTAATATTTTCCTTAACTTCATCTGTGGTCCTTAAAATGTCTATCTTCACTATACAGTGAATACATTACATACACATGTGCTCGCAATTGGGGCTAGAACTTGAGCTGTCAGAGAAACCTGATTTAATATTTTCTTCTCAATACCATTAACTGCACTGTTATATCACCAGTAAAGATAGTATAAAATCAAACAAATAGCAACAATAAGATTAAATTAATGCAGTGTACAATTCTATTTTCTTCAAGATCTTCCATGCACTTTCCACATCCCATAACTGTTTGAATAGAATATTTGAAAACAGGAAAATTAACAGAACTGAAAGTGCAGTAAATTTAAAGGGTGCAAGACATTTAGAGCAGCTAAAAATTAAAATAAATCATGCTTTCTAGTCCCTCAAAAGGAGCCCAACTTCAATAGACTAATAGTGTTTTCTCATGTGGCCAGTATGACATTTAGTCATATGGCTACTGTATGACCAACACTAGGATTATAGCAAGAATAGGATTCTGTGGACCAGACTGGGATTTTTTCATGAATCAATTTAATTGTGCATGTCCACGGAAAAAAAGGTAAATGTAGAAAGAAAAAAACATGCACAGGCTATCATTTTATTCAATCAAAATGTCAATATATCAGTATTGATATCAGTCTATATGTCAATACAATAGAAGTGTAGGCCTAAACCTTCCACAAATTGTAAGCTTATTAATTTCTAATTTCAATAGATCTTTTCTATAAAATAGAATCATCTGAAAAAAATGTATAGCCTTTTTCAACATCTAAATATAGCTAGATATATTTAAGTGGAGGTTTGAAATTAGAGCCCCTCTCAAATACATTTAAATTAGTATTGGTTAATGTTGCCCATATATGTGTGGTAGGCTACAGGACAATTTCCTTTAACATCAATGATGAAAAAAGCCTATACCTTTAAGATTTTGGAATTCACGTTCCAACTTCTTTCTCAGTTCAACTTGCTCCAACAGTTGTTTCTGCAGTTCTTCTACATAGAAGACAAACACCGTGTTGGGTGAGATATACAGTAGGCCTGTCTGACACGTGTAGAGATAGATTATAGATTTATTGTTAATTTTTTGCAGAAATAAAATCGCTATATTAAAAATACCTGCCTAATTTGTAATAAGCAAACCCAAATGGGGTTTTCCAAAATCTGGAAAAGACCGTCCTTAATGTATTACTTTGTATAGGCATTTGTAGGCTATTTTTTACAGTTTGCGTCGTAACTCAACAATTTTCCTCATAACAGATGGATATTTTTATTTATTTAGGCTACTACATTTGTATGAAAGCATATAGGCCTACCCTCGTAAAGGAACTATAATACTATAGCGATTTAAATAATAGCCTACAAATAATGTAATGGGATTCGTTGGTGAAATTATAGCAACCAACACTTCATTAGGACTAAACGAAAGCTTGTAGCATTGCAAAATAATAATATATCAGATAAAAAACAGTTTCTTATTATTATAACCATCACTATCTTTTTTCTTAAACATTTGATAGCTTATTAAACGCCAACCTACCGTCTTACCTTTTGCCAAGGTTTCCATGTCTTTGTGTGTTGACGGCACTTTAACTGTCGCTTCTTCGCCTGAATACACAAGGGGAAAATTAGCTGCAGGCTATAATATATAGGCTACTTTAGGCTATTACAATTTGCTACTTTTTGTTTTCTTTTGCAGTAAAAACCCTATTAACAGTAAGAAGCATAATTGCTGAAAGAGATTATTAGCCTACCGTCATCCGATTCTCGCTGGTTATCCTCGTTGATTCGTTCGTTAAACGATTTTGTTTCTATTTCCTCCACGGTGGAAGATGGCTCTTCTTTACTTGTATTTTCATCTAAGGAAAAATAAAATAATTATTCCCTTCCTAATAATAATATTTATTAAGTTTTAAACTTAGGCCTATAAAGAAACAGGAAGACATTTTCTAACCATTTGATGTGAGAAGTCCACTCTGATAATTTGCAGGTCTGAAGAGATACGGACTGCTCCTCTGCTGTATCTCGCTTCTTTCTGGGGTATAAACCTAAATAAATGAAACAATTCGTTAAAAAAGTATGATCTTATCGAACACGATTAGCCTGCATCACGAGTAAATGTGATCTTAAAATGTCCACATGCCAAGAATACAAACCAACATGTCAATAGCAATTAAATCAAAAGTAGCCTAAATAACTGTATTTCAATTGTGGAGGGGGTGTTGATAGTGTGATTTTTTTTGTCACTCACTTCTGTAAAAGAGGTTGCTATATGAGTCTCTGGCAGCAGCTTGCTTTGCAGTTCTTTTTCTGATGATAATGCGACGTGTAAGCTCATTCTTTGGGAGTCATTAGCTCCCGGCACGGTTTTGATTTCTGTGTCATTTGGTGTGACGCTGTGAGTCGTGGCCTGGCCAGGGGGGGTCCGGGGACACACAGAGGACTGCAGCCGTGAGTCCTCGTCCTCCGGCGACTTGTGTGTCTCGACATCCACATCTGGCTCGCCATCACTGTCCACGCAGGGCGACATGGACCGATAACTGGAGCTCTCACTTAAGAAATCCGGCGACAAATAGCCGGTGCGAGAGCCATTGTAGGCTCCCCTGTTGCCGTACAGTTTGGCAATACTGTCAGCATCTTTTATAACAGGTCTGAATGCAGAAACGTAGCTGATTTTCCTGGGCGCGAGGGTCAACCCCTCCATCGGCCGTGCTTCATCCCCTGACTTGTCCTCATCATTGCGCGTGGACTGTGTGCTCGAGCACCGCTCATTATCGACCATACTGTCCTTTGACGTGTTAGTGCTTCGGTCACTGTGCTCAGATATGTCCATGTCGTTCTGTCTGGGAGGGCACAGTAGCTCTGGAGGAGGTTTGTGCTGAGACTGGGGGTATGGCGGCAAGGGTAGGCCGCCTGCCGTGGGCCAAAACATTGGGAAGGAATGATAGGCGCTGTCCTTGGTACCTGGCCATAGGACGCCCGATAAGCCGGGCTTGCTTTGCTCTCCCATTATGCCGTCGTCTTTCTTCTGACAAAGGCCAAAAGCTGGAAAGCCATACGGATGGGGGAAGAGCGGCGGTGGAATCTTTTGCAGCATGCCGAAACCCTTACTGGGCACCGGGATGACGGGATAGCTGCGTGTGGTCGTTATGCTCATAGCCCCACGGTTATCCTCGCAGCGGAGAATCTTGGGAGGTATTTCGGGTGATTCTCGGGAATGGTTGGGGCCCTGCGATTTTAACGGGGAAGGGGGCTGTGACCCACTCATCGGCAGGGTCCTCTTGCGACTGCCACCGTTAAACATTGCCTTCACATCTTCCCAGGCGTGTGCTATGTCATCTGCAGAGTTTTTATCTGTTAATTTGAGATGTCGCCTCCAAGAATTGAAATTGGCTGCGTCTGGCTGCGTGTACTTTGACTCTGGTGTACGATGTGAATGAAATATAAATTTATTTGGAGAAAAATACATGTTACAATATGAACACTTGATGCACTTCGCTCTGGAGCTGTTGTATCGAGCTGGAATGAAGCTCCCGCGACTTCCCCAGGCACATTCGTGGGACACATCGAATGCAAAATTTTCTGGAAGTTTTGGGGGTGAATGAGCTCCAAGGAATGATTTACAAAGTCTCTCGGCCTCACGTTTAGTTATCATGCCACAGCGCCGAGAGGAGATTGGCATTGCTCCTGCGCGCCTCAAGATCTCCAGCTGAACGGGCGTGCACTGGACGCACGTGATGCCAAGTGCCACACGTCGGTTGTGTATCTCGTTATAGCTATAATTCTTTAGCAGTGTATTGGAAATCTGTGCCAGACAAAGTCTTTCCTGGCCATCTATCACCAGAGATACAATGGGTATTCCGTACAGAACCGTCTCACTGACTTGATTGGGTTTAAGGTTGTTTGTGGGGTACGAAAGTTCTTGTTTGGAGCTTGGCGAAGAGCTTGAGTCTCGCCCAGCAGGTATGGACTCCATTCTTTGTAAACCGTATGCTGCAAAAACAGTAGGCCTAGATATTAACAACGGAATACATGAATATAGTCTACTGTATAAATACAGGCTACTGTATGTTATCCACGTGTAAACCACACGAAAGGCCAAAGACATATTTGTTTACAGTTCCTTAAATTGCTAATAGCTTTTGTCTCTGGATACTAGCCTACGTATTTTCATTGCACCTCGGTTCTTAGATACTAAAGCAAATTTTTTTCATTGCAGTGTGCGACACAGCGATGTTTGCCTCGTAGATTACCCAAATAGTCTATGAATTAGACAAAACTCTTAATTTATCTTTCATTCTGAATAAATTACTGGAAACCTACAGGCAAGAGTGTTTTTAAACTGGTGATTTATTTTAAATGAGTTTAAAATAATTATTTTAAACACATAACCATACGACATGTAGACGCAATCATAATAATAAAAACATGCTGTAGATGCAAACTGCAAAACACAGTCGACATCATCCTCAAAAACTCACCTTAATGCAGGCAGAATCGCTCCCCAGTTCCCGAATAAGAAAGTGACCTCAAGTTCTGGCCGAGATAAATCAAGTAGGCTACGACGCCTAAAAAAGCAGTTTGCGTTGCCACCCTGACGCAATGCCTGCCCAGTGCTTCCTCCCTCGTGATCGGAGTTGTGCGCTCTGCGCTCGCTCTGCGCGCGTGTGGCGTGTGTTCGGTTGAACAGTGTCCACATGGTAGTCTGGTAGTACAACCCCCTCTACGACATCGACAAAAGCTTTCAACAGCAATCAAGTATCAGCAAAACTAATGGGAAGGCACTCGCGTCTTTCACATGCAGGAGTATGCGCTCGTTTTTTTAGTCTGGCTAGCTTTGTAGACCTATGGAGTTCATGAGCGTGTCTACATTTAGGATGTAAAAAAAAAAAATACACCGTAAATCCATGAACATGAACATAAGCATATTATAATATTATAACACAATGGTTGTACAATTATTATAAATTGTCTGGAAAATATTTAAAATAATATGTTTTCTATTGAGTTGTGATTATGCCATATGGCTATGCCAGTTTATTAGTTTGTCACAGAATTTTCAGTTAGATATTGTAACTGCCATTGTGCACGGTAATGCTGTAGTGGGACTTGGCGTGTTGCTCATATCAGCAGGGAGCCAACACATACTGTGTGCATGGGGTCTAGGCCCATGATGAATGCTGAGCGCAGGCCTTCATCATGTGCTGGGTTCCCACGGATTCACAGTTCACAAGTTTGGCTACACCTCTCTTGCATGCATTTGACGACCAGCTGCTCAAAAGGTCATTGTTTGGGATCAAACATGAATTTCACCACGCCAAGAGGAGAATAAATAAGCCTACATTTAGAACAACACTACCCTGACGCATGGGCCTGGGCCAAAAACTTCAGAAAGGCAAAGGTCTTGATCTAGAGTTAATAATTTTAATTTGGAACATACGGGAACCCCAGCCTCTGTGCAATATTGATGAGGGTAACCAAACACGTTCCTATTGGTCCTGTAGAGACTTTAATGGGCGCGAGAAACTTGTCTACTCTACTTAACAATTAGTAGCTTATTATTAACGTATTTTAAACATTTACCACAACAAGACTGATGGTAGGCTATTTTATTATGTTGACAGCCCACTTTTTAAACAAACAAATGAGTAACAGAGCTATATAAATAAATTATAAATGAATGAATGAATTAATTAATAAAGCAGAACAATATGTAGGATCACACAAATCTATTTTAATTTTAACATTTCAAAAGCTTGTTAAATAAATTCGCTATTATGGAAAAAAATCGAATACAATAAAATAATCACAACATAAAATTGTAGACGATAGCTGCAAACATGTAAACACGGGTTGTATCTAGGTATTACACTGTAACAAGTCTTTCATAATTAAAACTAGGCTACTTAGTATTTCACAATGGCTGCTCAAACTGTGATTTTGAAGCACTTTTCTCAAAAAATAAAAATAAAGCACAGCCTTGAATTCTAATGTCAAAGAAATTCAATAAAAATTACAAATTTATAATCAACCATTGAAGCAGTTCATGGTTTATATGCTTAGTATTTTCATACTCAACCTAAATAAAAGTAATTTAATGAATATCCACACAAAATGAATAGGATTCTTACACTACATTGTGACACGTCTGTAGGGCGATATTGGTAATCAACCTTGAATGAGACCAGCGGCATGCAGATATAACGTTTTTAATGCACTGGCAAAACAGACAGGGGAGTGAGACAAGCCAGTGAGGTCATTATCTGAGTCATGCTTACATTACCTTTCACGCAAAAAGAAAAGCTCATTTAAAAGTGTGTCTGCATTAATCACAGTGCTGCACCAAAGTATGATAATCACCTGAACACTATTAAAATAAAAGTGCCAGCCCTGGGGAAATCTTACCTTACTCTTTAATTGTTTTGAGGCTTTGATAAGCTTTTTAATCTAAGATTAATTTATGCATTCTTAAATAACTCTACATATGATTAATAAGCTTGAAAATTAAAAGGACTGAAGCAATTATAACAAGTGGTTGGTCATCACCTCATTAGATGGCTGTGGATAGACACAGCCTGCATGTGTGTGTGTTTTACTGATTGTGCTTAAAATTAACAGAGAGAGAGAGAGAGAGAGAGAGAGAGAGAGAGAGAGAGAGAGAGAGACTTTCTTGATAGCAAGACAATCTAGATGTAGATAGGCCTGTCAGCTAATTATATTGGCTCCTTCCAGTGGGTTCATGACTGGGTGGGTCAGCTTGCTATAATGCACCCCTATCACACAGAGGTGTCACGGGGTATACACAGGTGTAAGCTAATAACATTAGCCATGGGTCCGTTCCATTTTGTCCTAAATGAAATGGAACCTAGAATCAACGTTATGAGCCTATGTGTGGAAAGGGTCCATAGGGCTTGAGGAAGATGAGTGACTTATTACCAAGTTCCAAGCTCCAGTGTTGGCATCGCGTTGACCACACATTCACCTGTCTAGCGTAAGAAGCTCCATACTGGGACTGAGACTGGGAGAGGACCACAACAAGAGATGTTGCGAGGAAAGCAGCGAGACTTGCTAAAGGGCCGCTAATGTGTAAACAAGACATCACTCCTCTCCAGCTCTGATGTTTATTTTTCTCCTAAAAGCCCACCCCTGGGTCCTGACCACCCCTCCCGCCTCCTCTGCCGCTAAACGGAACATTTCATCATCTCGCAGGAGGTGGTGTGGGAGTGCACTGGATGTGTGTGTGTGTGTGTGTGTGTGTGTGTGTGTGTGGGGGGGGGGGTTCATCACTGCATCAAATGAGGCTGGGCGCAGGGACCCTTTTGTCACAGACAGGGACTCATCTGCCGGTGCGGAGCTGTGAGGTCCTGGGGGAGGAGAGGAACAAAGGTGTTAAAAGGCTGCGTGACAATGAGGCCGCTCCGCGGAGAGCCCTCAAGAGCCGGGTGCAGGCTGCGCGGGACAAGCCGTGCCAATCACGCCGCAATTACCGCGGCAACACAATACAGCGGGCCTTGTGTGGGCATTCTGGGAGAGATACAAGGACACAAAAGCTGCCAGGGGCGAGGCACACTTGGCTCTGAACTTCCGCTGCTAGGTACAGTACAAGTGCCCTATGGTAAGTCCTAACAAGAGTAATCACTTGTAACGCTATTGATTGGACAATGTAAGTACTGATAAACAGCCCCCTGCTATAACTGCTATGAGCTGGCAAATCTTTGCTTTTCTTCCTTTGATATTGTCAGAGATAGTGTAGATGTTAGGGCTGCTGAAACTTTACGGAGCGAATGCAGAATAATAGTGCAAGTGTAGAAAGTAGAAAAAGTTCGATTTAACCCCCATAAAAACCCAGTCATATCCCCTGAGCATTTAGGGTTATTACTTCCCTGCATTGATTTATCCGGAGCAACAGAAAACATGGATACACTTTCCACTGTGTTCGACAGGAAACGCTCCCTTTGCTCGTTCATCGTGCTAACCCTGCTCCCATCTTCAGTTTGTGTCGAGAGCTGTAGGTTTTTGTGTACATGCAATTAAGCAACCACAGAATAAAGGCAAATCTAAGAGGTCTATATCCAACTGGCTAACAGCTTCAGCGGTGTAATGAGGAGTCAAGTGAGAATGGGAATTATAGTAATGATAACAAAGGTCTATGCACCGTAGCTTGAGGCGGTATTGTAGAGCATTACCATAAAGATGCAATGTGCTCGTGTTGCAGGGCTTGCAGACGGAACAGGCCAAAGAGATAATAACTATTAGTAGATGACAGTGCTTTGTGGGATTCCAGCTGTGGAGCCCTGAATTTCCATACAGATAGAATGGCTCTGGGTAGATGATATGTGAATGTAGGGGGAAGGGGCTGGGAGACTCTGTGGACTGTCTGGTATACTCAGTAGTGGTCTGTGAATGGCACTGTGTGCGACTCGGTCTTCCACGGCCCCCCGGTTTGAGCTATGGTGAGGGCTTCCGGGTTTGAACAGCCACAGCCTCTATGGCGGAGCTGTCCGGGGTGATGAAACAGCCCGCGGTTACTCTGCGGACATCTCCAAAGGTAGGAAGTGCATTAACTAGGGCTGCGTGTTGACAAGAGGACCTCATGCAAGTGTAACATGGCTGTGGCCACCGGGGACTAGAGGGGCCCTTGCCTGACAAACACATAAGGCCCTTCCAACTTTCATAAACAGTGTCAGTAACACTGAGCTGCCTGTGATAGAGCCAAACTGGATTCATTTGCCATGCTTTGTCCCTGTCCTGTCATGTCATTATGCCCCAGAAACAATATGCAAGAGATTGGGGGCAGAGGGAGAGTAATGGAGAAAGCTAACTATGATGGATTATATATGAGCAAGAAGCAGGCTAGGAATAACAACAGTCCTCTCCAGTGAGCTTCAGTGCAGGCCAATCTTCTGGTGTAAATAAGTAAACACACCTGTAAACAGCGATACAAAAACAACACACAGCTGGCCAAAGAGGTCCGGACTGAGGGGGGCTGGCATCCCCAGGACTTGGGGAGTTTTTGGGAGACTTCCAGAGGCATCCAGGCTGCGTTGCCTTTATGTACAGGCAGGGCCAGCACAGAGGAGACAGAGACAGTGAAAGCAGCAAAGCGAGGAACACCAATCACCCCGTAATTATCCCCCTGGTGGCGGAAACTGCCCAACTATCTGCGTCCTTGATAGATTCACCTGACCAATAACGCAGCGCGTGGCCACAGTGGACCGGAGGCAGGCTGAAGACAACACCATAGATCAGCCGGGGATCAGCAACGAGACAAAGACCTAGCGCCTGGGAGTTGCGGTGAAATTAAAGAAGCGAAACACTGAACCAATCCCGCTAATAGCCCGGGAGCTGCTTGAGAAACGGCATTAAGTGTGGCAATGCACGATTCAATTTCATTTGATATTAAAGAAACACCCCTTGGCATCTCTCTCTCTCTCTGATGCTCTCTCCCTCCGCTACTCACAGCGCGCTCTCACCTGAGAGTGATGTATTAAGCCATTTAAATTAACAATGGAATGACTTATTCTAATAGGTCTGTGCTCAGGAATGCATGAGTGGTACATCAACATCACACACACGCACGTACACACACACACACACACACACAAGACACGAGACACACCACATCTACACCTCAGGCTGGGCAGCGTTGCGTCTCCCTCCATCCGCACAGCCAAACAATCGGACCAACACTGCACCCTACGGTAGGGCATCCGCGCCACTGCTACAGCTTATGGTAAGGCATGCATGAGAGCACGTCATCACCAGCCCACATCTGTGAGCACATAAGTGCAGGAGATGTGTAAATATATTGGTGTTTGCCTGCATCAGCCCAAAAAGACAGCCAGTAAATACACAAAGGACTACAAATATTCGATGATTCCTCTTAAAGTATGAGGTATGAGTTTAGGGGGAGGGGGGGGGGGAGGTTGTGCTTCAGGGATTTTTTTGTGTGTGTTTGTTTCGGCGGCTGCTGGTAAATGTGATATCGCTCCCACAGAGTTTTAAATAACTTTTACTAAGGCCTTGGTCAGCTGCATACAAATGAGGATCCAGTGGGTGCTGTGCTGTGCCCCTGAGGGGCTGCACCGAAATAGAGCCGGGCGAGGAACACTTTGATTGATGCCGCTTCACTTTGAATAATGATCGGTTCAAGGGTCAACCTACTTCATTGGCAAGCATTATATCATTAATTACAGACATCAACAAACAATAGGACGTCCTCCATATGTTTAAAGTGTGGCCTCTTCCCCCTGCTGGATCATTTCACATTTAGTAACTGTCACCTTACAATTACAGACAATCGCCATTGAACCACGCTCACCGGATATTGATCACATTCCGGAAATATCAGAGCAGGTCTAGAAAAATGCTATAGTAATTACAAGTGATGAGAGAAGCATATTTCGATCACACGGTTACATACGCAATTAAAATATTATTCATTACCTCTTAAATAAAAGCCTGGTTCTGAAATCCCATTAAATTTGGGATAATTGTGCGCGTTTAATTAGAAGCTGCAGTGGAAAGGAAGTTTCAGAGAAAGTAACAGTGCGTGGTGACCTAAATAGCTACAGAGACATTTTGTTTTAAAAGTGACCTTGCTCTCAAACCTCAAGCTCAGAATAGCTCTGATAGTCTTCCACTGATTCTCACAGCACAGACCCGTCACCGCAGGACGCTTCAAATGCGTGTGAATGGGGCCATCACAATCTTAGTTTGCTCTCCTAAAACGGGTTAGATATTAGCATGGTTAACAATACTCTTTATGGATAGTATTCAGAATGATTCATCTTTAGCAGCAGTGCCAGTTAAGTAGACTGAAGGCTTAAGCTGTTGTATGACATCATCAGTACATGTAGTATATGCCTATAGAAATGCTAAGAGGGAAGATTACATCTTAAATTTAATTCTTTCATTTATGTGATGTTTGTTATCCCCTGGAGGCACTACTAAGTTATCAGTGGCCTTACGCAAATTTCAGTGGGTGAAATGATCTGTGCATCTGGGGATATATACAGTATATATGTATGCTCTCTGCTGCCCCCCCACTCCACCCCTCAACCTCTGGGCTGTAACCCAGCCAGCCCCTGCTGTCTTTGTCAGAGCAACTAGGCTCAAGGCGCTGGCTGCTGCCTGCAGGCAGTCATAGGGACAGCCCAAGCAGAGCTGCCTGCCACTCCCGTGCTTCATTAGGAAACAAAATATAAGGTTTCCACTCCATTAGGAATGACTTTAGGAGTGAAAGCACATAAGACGCCGACTCACCTCATCAGCAATGCATTGCAATAACGGCCGAGGATGAATGAGTGCAAGGAGAGGGGCGAGAGAAAACAGCATTAGCCTGTATACAATGTCTTTACAGCGGAGTGGAAAAGGGGGAAGAAAATCATTAATGCAATAAAATGTGGTCAGATTAATCAAACGCCTCAAACTCTTATGAAAATATTACGGGGAGAGAGTTTTCTATTACATCTAATGGTGTCTAATCTAATACTGGAAGTTAAAAGCTTGGGTATCTATTTATTGTGGAACACAATTTGGGAAGTTTACGGGGAAGCACTGAAGCATGGGCGCAACACCGCCGCCAGGAACACAGACAGAAACCTTTTCCTCCTTCCCTTCCTCCAGCACATAAAAGCTTACCGTTAAAGATTCTAGGTGGCTCTGAGTTGAGAGTGAAGAGTACAGGGAGGAGAGGCAATATGTAATTAGCGTGTCATAATCAAAATGACCCACTCGGACACTTTATGATCACCAAGAGAAAATTACCGCACCGCTGGTGGCAATCTGTGGGCAAGTGTTAACACCATTAACATAATGAAAATACACAAATGTTAATAGGCCGCCTCTTGATACAGACTGGGAGATAAAGCACAATGTTAATTTCACAGCACATTTTTACCAACATCAAGGTTGTTGGCTTGAGAAATCAAAAGATATACCATTTTTTAAATGGTTTGGAGAAAGTGTTCTCTCTTAAAACAATTCTGTGTAAAACTACTGCTCCCCTGTTACACGGCTCCAGTGAGAGACTCCACAGAAAATCTAATTTTCAATTAAAATCTCATTTACAACGAAGTTGAAATGAAATCACATGTTGTGAATTAGCACATGAATTTGCATATTGGGATGCTTGCCAATATGCATGGAGAATAATTTAACTTAAAGATTCATTTTTTTAAGGATCTCATTGATGGTGTAAAAGCAATGATGCGTTAACCTAGCTCAGAGAACGCATTAAACAATATTTTACATTTGTTTTGAAAACTTGGCAAAACAGCAAGATGTAACTATTCTAATTATAGACAATATAAATTGTGTGTACATTCAAATAGAAAATAAACTTGTTTTAGTTCATTTCAGAAAGGTAGTAAAATGTTTCCACCATGACTGTACATTAAAAAAGAATAGGCCTACATAAAGTTAGTTGTGGTTACGGTTTGAGAATTAAGCCTAAACATCTAACATCTGTTCCTTTGAAATGCAGGTTTTTGCAGTTACCTATAGATTGAAAAACTAAATTGAAAAACTAAATATTTATATTACTTCTCTATAGTAATAGTAATGCTAACTAATGCTTATTCTTGTTATTTGGAAACATTTCTATACTTGTATCTGTCTATTGTGGATGGTCCTGTGCCCAGAAAACCCTCACTGAATCAGCTGTCCTTTGGGCTTTCGATTGTCCACAGTAAATTACTTGCTCATTTTGCAAGGCCTTTTTCTGACAAGGCAGCGCTGCTGTTATTGATTCATTCTTTCAATTAAATAAAGCTTTGCTCTCTTAGCTCTCTCTACACCTTATGTAGAGAGCCCCCCCCCCCCCCCCATCCAACACAATATCCATTTTTCTTACAGAGGAAACATCAGGCTACACGCAAAATTAATCCCCCCACTATCGCTGAAATAACTATAATTGCAAACTACACAGAGAGAGAAATTGGAAAAGCTGTTTTAATATACATTTGCAGGTGTATTCTCCATTTGTTCAAGTCAATAACATTTTTCATTAACATTTATAATAATAAAGCAAGTTATGTTCCCTGCTCATTTCCTTTTTAATTCAGAGATGAATTCAAAGCGCTCAATTCAAACGGCTTTGTGCAACATTTTTCTCATATAATTTGGTTTAAGACATCCAAATAAAATTAATAGGCTATCAACGATAAAACATTTCAATTTACATATTTATCAGTTGAATGAGCCATGACTCACTCTAGGTAAGAAGTATTAATGTGATTGCATATTGATACACTATAGAACTTTTATGCAGCACCGAATAAGACGTGACTGAAAATGTTAGCAACTATTAGATTGCAATCTTTTCATTTTAGTTCTCATTTGAGATATTTCTCGGATAGAGGGGCTATTATATTAATGTGTATATTTCACTATTTCAGCCCCATGTGCATAAGAACGTGAGAATTTGTTGTCTTTTGACTAGAGAGGAAGCAAAAAAATTTGAATATTTAATCTTCAAGGACATTCAGCACTGGCCTTTAGAGATAGGCCAAGAGGAGAGGAAGAGGAGAGGAGAGGGAGGGAGACCTCCCTATATCTCCTGTCTCTTTCATTGTTATCCTATTTACAATCCTGCGGGTGAACAAAAATCGGTGTGGCTTGGCCTCAGCTGTACTGAGGTCAGCTCTCTGCTCGTCCGCGCTGGAATTATGAGCTAGCCTTCCGCCCGCGGCACAAAGATTTAGCCGTGACCCCGGACAGGGCCTCCCCCAGTGCTCGACAAATTTTATCACCACATTTTCCAACTTTCCTCTAGATACCGCCTCCATCCACCAACCCCCTTAAACCAACTCTGCTACGGTGCCAACCCCCGACACATCTAATCTCAGATTTAGCATGAAAATCAGACCTCTGAGAATGGACCATTTAGGGTTTTATATAAACCAGATCCAGTGGAGGACAGGGTGTCTTCTACCATGACTCTCATGTCAGAGGATGTTTATAGGTCGCTATAGTTGTACATTTAATTTTAGAATAAATTATACTGTACCAATTATATTGTACCAATACTTAATTATTATTTGTAACAAATGATACAATTAAAGAAGAAGAAATTTTTTGTTAATCCCTCATCTCTGTAGCTACCTTCTGACGTTAGCCAAAGAATAATCCATCGTTCATGGACCGGAACCCGTGTTTTCATCTTCCCTTGATTTTCATTGTCATTTCTCAATAACATACTTGCGATGTCTCTACTGCTAGTATGTATGTATGTATGTATGTATGTATGTATGTACTGTATGTACTGTAAAAAAACTTGAATTAACTTTAAATCTTATTCTAAAACATCAAACTGGAGTAAAGTCAGAATACATAGTACCAGAGATGGTGATCAGCTTTGTGGAAGTACAGTATGTTTTTATGAAACAATGGAAGTAAATTGTGGATGAATACAGCTCTGAGTTGGTTGTCTAGCACCTGTAAACAAGGGTTTAATTCATGGTGAACATCAGCATGGCTATTTATATTTGAGGATTACTGAGGTAAGAAAGCTACAGAGGCGAAGGTTTGATAAAATTTCAACTCCGCTTTAAGGTATATTTTACGGTTCAGTAAGCTAATACAATGTACATTGTGTGCATTGTCTAGCTTATAATAGACTTACAACAGATGAATTGTTTTAAAATCGCTGTTGCAATGAGCTAATGCTATTCCAATTGTCTTAGAATAGCCAAGCAATACTTGTGTGAAGTGTAGAATAATCATCTTGACAGATCCGTTGGCAGCCTTGCCAGCATCTGTACCGCTCAACTCTCCAAACGCTTTGTGAAGCACACAGTCCCGCTCAAACACATGACAGGGGAAAACGAACGAGCAAATAACTGGAGACACAATAAATCAGAGAGCTCTTTGCTGGCGGCTGCGTGCACATTAGACCACATCTTCGAGATTTTCAGAGCAAACCGTTGAGCAAAACTCCATTACCTCTTGACACAGAATGCAAATGAATCACAACATGGGGTTAGATGGAATTAAAGACCCTTCTCTAATCAATGACAAGCTAGGATGAAACCCTCTCTCCCCCCCCCCATATGCATGAACCCACACAGAGAAACAGACGCCAACACACAAGCAAATGCAGGCATACACATGTACACATATTTGGCTTGGTTCCAACTTCCCTTCCCCAAACTGTTAAGAGGGGGTGCGCCTACAAGCGGGCCCAACGTGTAAAGGGGAGAGCCTCGTCCTAACCTGTAACCTCCTCTGTGTTTCAATGTCAGAGCGAGGCAAGCGGTTTGGTGGCGGCGGACTGCTCTGTGCTAGCAGGAAAGGGAAGGGGTGTCTCCCACCAGACAGATGCACAGGCCTGTGTAAATGACAGCCTGAGCCCGAGGACGTCTGCTGGCTGCCACGCGGCCTGCTACAGCCTGCAGGTGAAGTGTCTGTGGCGCCATATGGAGCAGGGAAAATTAACAACGAGGAGGAAATTCTCCACCACAGCGGGAGGTCTCACCGCTCTCTCCTCCAAACAAAATTTAAAGACGGGAAAGAAACAAGAGAGGGGGAGCGATAAAATTAATGGGGTTCAACATTTTAGCACAACACCGACGGCAATGTTTGCGCAGGAAAACACAAATTCCCTTTACAGTTTATTCGCATCGCGCTGCCGCATTATAAATCAGGCCCTGGCTTAAGTAGTTTGACCCCTTCTATAAATGTACATTAACCCCCCACCGCTGCTCCTGCCCAGGTACCAGAATGCTCCACAAGCCCAGCACAGTGGCAGTTAACGTAGGTGAGTCTCCTTTGTTGTCCCCAGTGGCTCCTCAAGCCTTGCTGCCATTATAGAGCAGAGTACCACCCCCCTCCCCCCCACCCCGATAGAGCCTCTCTTGGTTTGGGTCATTGATTACAAAGAGCCTCCTGGTTTTGTCTGACAGATGTGAATCCATGCTATTTAATTTGGAGAGTTACCCTCAAAGGGACCACCATTAGCTATCCAATCTGACCACAAATAGTGTTCCATTAACCAAAGAGTTTGAGAAGCCCTGGCAGTGGGTCTCCTGACAGCATGGGAGAAGCCAAGGCATATTACGCTGAATGTTAAATGCTCGGTTGTTTAAACAAAAGGGAGATCTTACCTTAAAAGAACGTCTTTGTTTTAGAGATACATAAAGAGTCCCCTCAGCGGGGTTCTTCAGGCATATTAGAACTGAAACTGTCCTTGTTTAGTGTCTAAAGAGGGTGGGGTTGGTAGTTAAAATGTTAATAAGTGCAATTCAGTTTTAATTTAACAGCCCTCTGCATTCCTAATTACTCCACTAGCTGTGAATAAATGAGGAAGAGAGCTCAACTCTTGCCCTCTGTTTTCAACACAAAACACCCTCTTGCCATTTCATCTCCTATATGGAGGGAAGTGAAGAAAGTCTGTGACGTGACATCTCGGCTTGTAATGTCTTTGCGAACAAAGAAGCATGCCTTGGCTAGCTATTTTTGTTATTATATTCTCCACATGAGGTGGTCTTCAAACCTTTCTGCATCAGATGGTCCTGAAAGAAGAGGTATGCAGAATATTTTACAGAAAAATCTAAACTGACAATATTTATGCGTTTGCATGAGCTGATGAGCAGCGGCAATAAGTGATCGGGAGATATCCCTTTTTAAAAACATTCAACAATGGGAGCACGCATCCCTGTGTAGCCACGGAATAGAAGTGTGCATAAATTACTTTATGTAATCATACAATGTAGATTAGCATGATAATGGTGGGTGTTAATAGATGCCAGGAAGCAGGGAGTGACAGCACGTTGAAATGAGACATGCCCGGGGCAGTGGGCTTACACACACACACACTACACACACACACAGCATTAGGGAATAGCCACCGAGGCTCTTGTGCCATTACGACAAATGTGAGTGACGGCAGGAAAGCCACCTTTACTGTGCTGCCTGAAGGCTCCTACAGTATTTCCACAAGTCTATAGGCTCCTGGTCTCCCGGGAAACTCCATTAATTGTGAACAAAATGGTCCACTATTACAGCTAATGCTTTTAGAGACCAGAGGAGATTCTACCAGTGCCACAAAAGCCTGGATTCCAGAGCCTCTTGAAACGATATCAAACTGGACTAGCCAACTTTTTACCTACACTTTTTACTCAGCGTGAAGGACGCAAGGGAAACAAAATGGAGTGAAGCGTTATAGAGCGGGTGCTGTAGAGCAAGCGGTGGGATGTAGAAGGGTTGATTACCTGGATGGATCTAATCCGACACTGGAGGTTCTGGGCAGAACCTCCATTCTAGTGTGCTAGAAGGGAGCTCTGCAGTCACCCAACAAGCCGTATTTCCAATCGCATTCGCCATTAGTTAATCAGTCCAAATTCTGCCCCCCTATGGTGACAAAGAAGAGGGGGCAAGACGGATGATCACAAGAATGGGTCAGGGGCATTTGTTTATAAAGCCGCTTGAACACAGTTGGCAAATTCAACTAAAACACACCTTCCTGTTATCCTCCAAAGCTCCAGCAGATCACAAAACCCAGTGGGGGGCAAGGTGGGACCACCTAGAGGAGCCACCACTCGCGGGGATTAAACCAAAGTCAGAGTGGTTTTAAAGACATCAGCAATTAGATCAGCTCGGACCCGGCTTATCCACTGGCCCCTTAGGCACATTGCACAAGCACACGCAGGGCAAAGTCTGAGGATTGGAGGATGCTTAATGCAACTGCATTCAGTTGTCCCAAAGCCAAAGAGCAAGTTCTGTTTGACATTTCTGTCAACAACTGATACAACCTCGATATTAACATATCCTGAGTCAATACTGTTTATCAGTGGAGCATGTTTTTACATACTAGTCACATTGAACTGCTATTTTTCCCCAATGACCCCTAAAAAACATATCCTCATATACATGCAGCTTCGTAGCTAGTGGACAATGGTCTTAGTCTCCTGAGTCCAGTGCTGTAGGGAACAGGGCTCCTACCCTGGGAGCCTGCACCGCTGACCTTCTGACAGCCAGGGCTGGGTGGAAGCCTGCGTTCACGGGTGGATCTGGGGGGTCAACATCACAACACAAGCACTCCAAGGAGAGCCGAGTGAAAATTAATTAAAAAAATGTGAGTGTGCAGTGAATGACTGGCAGCTTTTGTTAGCCTCCTGCATTGACAGGCGGAGGCAGGACGGTCCCGTGTTCCCCGGTGCGGGCGAACCCCGAGTGGCCTGGGCCTTTGTCCCAATGCCAAGCATGCGCCTTATCAGCAGAAGCATATCAATGAAGCCGACGTCTTCTTTTTGCAAATGGTAATTACAACATCCACATTTTTCCGCAATAAAACAATGACATCTTAGCGGCAGCATAGGGAGGGGTTAAATGAGAATGGTAGATTCTATAAACAGATTTATGGGACATGTGCCAAGATAATAAATCAAAACAATCTCATGTTATATTTTTCCATATGTATAACAAAACAACAAAACGTTAGTAGCATTGCTAATCTACGTATCATCCAAACATCTGTGTTATAACTTCAAATCCTTTTGAATGACCCTCCTACAGTGTGTGGCCTTTGATATGTGGCCAATAATGAAGTGGAGGAAAAGATTTAGGGTCTAAAGGCATTTAAGCAGGATGAAGCTTAGAGTTTTATGCGGTCCATCAATCCCATCCACACACACACACACACACACACACAGGACTACAGCTACTACATCTGTCCTGTGGGACCATCAGAGCAGTTTAGTGGCATGTTGCAGTTAAAGGTGCAACAGTAGAGTCACGTAACAGGGGACAAAATAGTCTCGCCAACTCTCAGTTTTAACTACCCAGGTTCCCTTTTGGCCCACACTCATTAAATGCAGAATGCATTTGTCCTTGTAGCTTTTCACACACACACACGGCTGTTCACAAGTCATCACATCCAAAAGCAATGGCCATTAGGTGTGAATGGATGGTACTTTGCTAATGTTTCAGGAGCAAAGCAAACGCAAAGGCCATCAGATCCATTAAAGTCCATTCAATAACACAGGAACCTGTCTTGTCCAAACTGCTACTGAAATAAAAATATACCATTAGCACTGGAATGACCTAAATACCTCTACAGCGAGGCCTACCTTGTTTACTATTGGTATTCAATATGGCATACTATTAAAATTTGTATTTTATTGTTTATTACCTATATTTGTAAATAGACAGAGGCACATAAAAAGCCCAGCATGAAGAATAAAGAAGACCTAGAATATTGTAGAGAAATACAGATGACATTCACAACGAATGTCAGTGTGAGAACCTAATATTGAGGTAAAAACGCTACAGAGTCGAGGGCTTACTGCTTCTAAAGTATATTGTACCAAGTGTGTGAATGCCATTTCATTAAAACAACTGCTATAACATCTAATCCCAATGACGAACCAGCACTGGGGATATAGGATGTCTGCAGTAATGAAGACTGCAGTGATTACTGAAAAGAGTGAGCAAGAACAAACAACATGAAATGGCAAGGAGGAAACTTACAAATAGAAACTAAAAATGTTGGAGCACAGAATACAGGTATAAAAGGAGGGACTTGACAGTGTTATGGTTTAAACTGCCGGCCAGGGTCACAAGAGTTGTGTTAAGCTCAACAGCCACAGCCAAGTGACTCAATTACTACATTTGCTCTTTGTGTTGACCCCTCAATTAGTGTGAAACTGTAACAATCTGCCCACCAAATACAGTCATTCATCACCACCTGCCCAATCCACCAGTCCGCTTCTCAGGGCCACCTCACCAGAGCAGAGGGCAGGCAGAGGTCAAATTAAAAGCCTAGCCCTCTGTAACTAGCCTCCTTAATATCCTCTGCTCAACAGTATAATCTCTGATAGGTCCACAGTCATTACACATGAGGTACAACAAGTCATTAGGCATTAAGGTGAATTAGTGTACAGGCACAGACATTACCACGTGACTCTGGGTACAGTACGCTGGTGGTTAGCGATTCCAATGGGATGTATGAGACTCACAGCTAAGTGAGGGAATGAGTCTTTTTCCAGACTATATCTTAAAGGTGCTGTAGGTAGGATTTAAGAGCTATACATTTAGTGTAATTTCTTAGAAATGCTGTAGACATCCATCAGCTATCAGTGAGTGAAATGCTCTGTGAAGAATATCTGCTCAGGTTGATAGTCCCTGCCCCTGTATACGCCATTTCGATTTTTGACAGTGCCCGAAAGAATTCTGACCAATCAGGGCATCGTTTTCCTGATTGCTTCGCAATGGCAGACCAACGGGCTCCAGAGGGAGAGAGCAGAGGAGGAGTGGGTGGGTTTTTGGGTTGTTAGTTTTCAAAATTATACGCTCTTTCGTTCATTTTTAGCTAGCTCTCGTTGCAACTCTCAAATCCTACCTACAGAAGCTTTAATAATATTATATTTGTATATACTCTATCTATCCTGTCAGAGGTCACATTCTTCTGTATGTTTACACAGAGAAAGGCTCGCGTTAAATAAGAGCAAAGCATCAGTAACTAAGTGCCTGGGAGCACAGATATCTAGATAAGGCCTAAGTGGGTGCCTCAACATCTTCTTGCCACCCTGGGCCATTCAGAGAGGCTCTCAAGCCTTCGGTCTTCCTGTCATTACCGGCGCTCCTTTTACCAAGGCTCTCCTGCTGCGCTTTGGGTTGCAGTCCCAGTAAAAGCGAAGCGGTGATGATTTAATTATGATAGCAGTTCATTCAGTCAACAAGGTTGGGTTTCCAAAGCGAGGGTGAACCGATATGTGCCAAGCTTGGTTTACGTTTACACAAGCATGTCGCCTCCTGAGCAGCTCACATTTAATCTCCCTGGAAAGCCAGCCGGAGGGCGGAGTACCGGCGGGGGGAAACCGTCCCTACCCGGGTCCTCGCAGCCAGGCCTGTTGCTCTCGCTCTCAGAGGCCTAGTTTATTCATGACAGATAACTATGACCTCTTCACTGTCTCAATACCTGCGACGGTTCATCTGCTGCCTGGCAAAGTGAGAAACACACCTCACACTCGGGGGATTCAGTTACCCAGACAAATGTCTCTTTATCGTCTGATTGTCTGCTTTGATTAATGGCCAAAGCCAAGTGGTAACAGCCATCAAAATTGATATTCAACCCAACCTTAGTGTACACTGTTAACTAACCTCTAGTATATAATCTACACTATGTTTATTGAACAGCAATAGAGCCCACCAACTAGCCACAGTATTGTTGGCATGACGATCCTTGTAGAAAACCCTTCCCTGCATAACTGCTGTACTCTACGTTTTATGACTCCAGGGCCCTCTATTTCACTTTTCAGTTTGATGGCTTACTCTTCCTTTAAGCTGCAATCAATAACTTTTAAGCAAGAGCTGCATTTCTTAATTAAGGCAAGAGGGAGATATTAATTTACAGCCATTATGCATCCAGGCCTTATGGTGTCTGACATTTAGTTGTGATTACGCCTGAGCCTGTATACCGTCATGAAAGTCATTAGGCTGCTGTCATCTCTACATGTTTTCCTGGCCTGATTAACATAGCGTTCATAATGCAATGTGACTACTACCTATATACACACACACCACAACAGAGAGGGGTGAAGTAAAGTAATTGCTTTGCCGGTAACATCCAGAGCTAAGTGAACCCGAAGGCTCCAGCTAGGCTGACCCATGATACTGTGTCCCAGTCACCTGCATCTTATTTACACTCTCACGTCTGGGCAGTGTCCGTCCGGAAAATCAACTATTTATGATGCGTCAGGCGACAGTCGTGATGGTACTGGGGGGGGGGGAGGCATACCACATATGGGGAAATACTGCCCACAATGTATTTATTGATCGAAATGCCGTTGATCACTACACCTCTAAAAGCTGCCACTTAAACACAACCTATGAAAAACACATCAGAAACAAATCAGGAAATCTTTCAAAATTCATAATTTAATAAAGTAGACTACAAAATGCAACATGATAAATTCATCCTAAAATTGTTATAGCACTTCTGAATCTAGCAGCTACTTTTTAATACAGCTTATAGCCCTACACAACAGCACGTTCCCAAGCACTGGCATTCCTTTAGTTGTTATTTTTTGTATGTTGTTTTAATTTAAATAAAGAGATATGGGTGATTAAAAAGAGGGTGTACACGCAATTCTCTTATGTAACCGTGCCATACCCCATCTGACAGATACAAGGAGGGAAAAAAACCAATAGACCACATGGCTGAATTATTTTGTAGGAAAGCAATCTAATGCAACATCCCTGATGGCCTGATCCATACAAGTTTTTCTCTCCTTGGTGAGTAGCGGTCAGCCTGGTTTGGCTTTTACAGATGCTGCAACGCGCAAGATGGAGCACAAAACAAATTAGAAAGAAAGTAAACGGCCACAAGGTTCTGTCTGGTTCGCTATGCTGAACACCGAGCTCCTCACAAGCCTCCTGTTCAGTGGAGCCAGCTGCACTGGGATGCTAAATGGCGCCGCTGGAGTCCTTTATCAATTTTGTGGGATTAGTTAAAAGTACAAGGAGAAAACACTAACAAATCAGTTTGGGCTCTTCTAACACAGAACCATAAAGATATAGAGAAACCGGGAATATAGATTTTTTTCTTGCCAGGCTCAATAGCGCGAGTAGTTGTTTAGCTTGCATTATTGACTTTGGCAATATGGCAGACGCAGAGTGTTTAGCTACCTTCCTTCAACTCTAAATTTTGGTCCCATAAACAGTAGAGGGCATTCATGAAATCTACTTATGGCCTTAAAACAACAGAGAGGGCTTGAAGAGAAAGAGTTGAGGGGAAGAAAGGGGCCGTATCAATCACAGCAAACTACTACTCTGTTGAGTAATGAGCCTGGGAGCGGCTCAATAAGTCAGCTATAGTGCCACCAGACTGTAATAGAGACATAGCGTAAAATGGGAGAGACGAGTATTTGACCCGGGACTACTTGTCATGTTCACTGGGATGTGGCCATGCATCATCCTGGGGAGAAAAAAAACTTGTCCACAAAATCAATGTCACCCAATCACGTTGCATGGCATGTATGTAACCAAAATAAGTGTTTTTCTTCTGTATTTTTGAGATCCTATGAACATAAAAAGCTGTGAATAAATTAAGAACCCCTCATTTCCATGGTCAACTAAATGACCATGGAAATGTTGTACAACAAGGCCACATTATATGATTGAAATACCAAGGACACATCTCCTATATGCACCTACAAACCACAGAGCAGGAAAGCAGGTCGCCCCAAGTTCAGCTGAAGCGAGGGGAAAGATCAATATAACATTTGCTGTACAATAAAAGCATACTACCAGGGAGGGGAAAGCACTGCAAGATCTAATGACAAATTTGTTTGGCTGGAATTGTTTCATTTGATTTTGATAAATGCTGTCAGATGAGAATTGGGAAAACAAAGTCCCAACTGGCCCCGAGAAGACAAGAAATACAGTGTGAAATCAGCCTTTTCATAGAGTCCTTGCAATATCCTTTAAAAAATGTCACCTTTAGATAGACACCTTTAGATCTATTAGCCTAGCTTAAAAAGGGCAGCAAGGCTCCTGGGTGCAAAATGCTCCTCTGATAGTACTTCAGCTTCATGAATGCTCTAGAGTCAAGCTATAAGGAACAAGCATCTGGGCAATATTTTTTCTAAATCACCAGGACATTTTAAATACATGTTTGCTACCAGTCTTCACAGTTTGGAGTCTAAGCTGAGACAAACAGGGACATAACACAATAAGCTGGCACAAAGGAAAGGAAAACAAGGCCCTCTTTACATTTAGTAAGGCAAAGCCCTTTATAATGCCTTTACTACTAATTATATATTATTCTTCACACAAAAAAATAATACATTCCAAGCGTGTAATTGCTATAATGCATAACTGCGTTTGCAAGTAGGCCAATTATAAAAATATAATTGGCAATAGTATGACTTCTAGTTAGATGCACTATAATATTACATCATCATAACATCAGCAGAAGATATGTCATTGTAAGACTTATCATTCATGCACTTACAACATGGTTGCCACAAAACGATTTGGCTTTTACACAGAAAAGGGTAATAAAATGTAATTACACACTTTTTACCATTCCCTTCAACAGAACAGCAAGTGCCTTTTGATAGAAACACTAAAGCAATTTTATGTTGCCTCTGAAAACAGTAGCGAGCGAGAGAGAAACGGCAGAGTCATGGTTGAGTGGTAGGGGTTTTGATAGTCCTCAATAGGCTAATCGTCGACAGGAGCACACACAGCATCCTACACCAAGAGTACAGGGATCCATTTCACCCCGACACATATTAGATAAATATTTATATGCCATAAACTGTATCAATAAATGTCTTAGGGACGAGTGGCTACTCCACAACATGCCAATAGCCGATTTTAAAAGCACATAATCATTTTTCTCTCCTTGGTGAGACTTGATAGGAAGTCGATACGTGCTGTCAGAGTTCATTTTGATCGTAGCAGCTGGAAGGAACGTGTCTGGGAGTGTTATGACACCCTACCATTCATTCAGGTTCATTGATTTAGCAGTGGTGCGTTAGAGGGGAAGGGGGAAGAGCTAACTGTCATGCCTCACAGGTAGTACGTATGCTGGAGGGAGACTGTGTGGACGCCTGACAGGTCTGCAGCTCCATTTGACCGCGCTACGGAGGACACAAGGGAGTCGGACCTTTTAATTGTCTTTCTGACACTCGGCTGCATACAAGAAGCCGTGATATACAGCGAGGGGGTGGGGTAGGGGGGTGAACGAGCCTAAAATGGCAATCGCACAACAGCACTCCGAGACGATGAACATATACGATCAGTCAGGATAAAGATCTCACCCTTGGCGGCGTCGAAAGGGGAAGTGAGCAGCGCTCGGGAAAAATCAATACGGAACCACTCATTTCGGAGGGACATGTGTGTCACAGTCAATAGGAGTTAATAGGCTGGGTTGTTCAGTGGAGACAGGCGGCCGGGGAGAGCAGCCCACTCTTGACAGCTTAATACATACTGAATGGCAAGCTGGTAGCGTGTAACAGTCACTATGGACACATCAGGTATGGAATGGAACCTGATGGGCGCAGGCAAAAGTTAATTATAGAATGGAGTTGAAGGTCTTCTACAAAGAACTGCAGAATTACTCCAGTCCAGTAATCACGACAGACACCTCCAGTTTAGCTACAGTACAATACAGGCCTACACACCATGCCATCTTAATTTTACTAATGGCAGCTGCAATGCCTTTAGTGAAGGTTTGTCAAACCTAGAATTACAATCTAATTAAAAACTGTTTTGCAAAGAGTTTGTGACACTATATGTAAAGATTAGAGGTTTGGCCATAAGGAATTACGTAGAACACCAATCCCTGAGAAAGCAGGCAAAAAAAGCAGGTACATAATATAACAATAGAATTCTTCAGTAGTTATTCAGTGGTAGAGATTTCCTCACTGAGTACGCTCCAAATACCAACTTGTACAAACTATTTAGTTAACTACACTTGTTAATTTAATACATTTAGCCTAATTTAGTTAAATAAATAAATGCAAATAAGTCAACATGCTTATTTCCAGGCCTTTACTCCGAGTTTGTGAATGTTTTAGACAGTGTTTCACACTTGTATTTCACTTCGACATGTCTGGTTGTCCCAAACACAATTATATACAATTCTATATATCACTATATAATGGTATGTGGTTCTGGTGTACTGTATTATTTTGTAGTTTTATTGTGTTTCAATTTGCGATAAGTTGAAATTTGTTTATTCAACTGCAGGAGTGACTCAATGTAAATTTCTAGCCCAGTGTTTAGGCTACAGTATACTGTATGTTTAACACAGTACATCCATTGGAGACCTTCTGTTTTAGGGCACACGTGGGAAAGGATAAAGCAGATAATGGCCAGGCACTAGTGAGTGTTCACCTAAGGGCTTTTCCACACCATCATGTGGAACTCTTCCCTGCTCTAATTAATCAGGGCCGTACGAGCAGCCACATCATAGGTTAATTGGCTTGGAGGGTGGGTGAGGGACATTGTGGGAAAACAAACAGTACAGTACACACGCTCAACAATTTGGGAAAATATTTTATCGTCAGTTGATACAGATCTGGACTGTCTAAACACAGGGTAGCGACTAATAATAACTTCATTAATTGGGGTCAACAGGTCAGTGTTTGGTTGTAAAGCAGGATTCTCCCTCTTAATTAGTGCACATTAAGACCTAATTTGGAATGTTAACATCTCTTAATTTTCTCCAGTTAATTGATAATTAATTAAATTTTCAGCATAATGTTCAAAATTATTAGCCACAATACATTTCTATTTTACATATAGACTAATGCCAAGAAAATATAGTATTTAACGATGGATCAATCCAAGGTGAATTATAGTATACACATTGATAACAATCTAACTTGATGCTATTTTGTTGGGGGTATGGTAAAATACACTCTGTGTATCACAAGAATAAATGGATCAACAGCTCCGGACGCTTTCTTTGCTGAGGAAACGTCAAACATTGTCATAACCTTACATCATGGCTTAGGTCTTGAACAGAAGGGGGGGGGGGTTATTCTGAATGGATGGTCATTCTGAACGGATGGTAATGGTGGTGAGAGCTAAAGTAAAAAGGGTCTTGACATTTCAATAAGTGGAACAGAGCGATAGCAATCCATTCCCAACTTTTCTGAAACAATTATTGAGATGGTACCTCCAGGCCATGTATGTTCCTGGTCCCTGGAGCCCTGCTGGCTGAAACAGTAATTGACTAAATTGTGGAACACATCAGGGCCATTTACAAATTTGCCGAAAATGAATCGTTTAAAATGAAATGAGGGTGACTCTCAAATTAGCAGGGAATATGATTGAGATGTGGCTCTGGGAATTGAGAAACATGATTTAGAGCTCTGCAGAAAGGAGCATCTGTGAATAGCCCAGTATTAGACACCACACTCATCTGACTTGTATTTAAATATCATTGTGGTTTATCTGTCCAATGGAAAGACAACTCATATTTAAATACAATTACTTACATTTAACAGTATATTTCTAATAAATATGGCATTGTTTATCTGATGTGGACCACTCATGCCATTCGCGGGTTATTGCAGGTTGACTGCCAATGAAATATACAGGAATGTACTTTGTAACAGGCAGATTACAATATGACATTATAATGGTGTCAATATACAGTTTCTGTCCAAACCTCTGACTATACTTAACTACCTCTTTGCACCATCCCAAATATGCATCATGTAAAGAGATTGTATATCCTAACATTTCGATTTTAAATAATATTGCCAACTAAACAATCACAAAAAATAGCCCACAAAGCTTTCAAAACTAGGGCAAAACTTATCCTTTCAAACGCGTAAAAGTACTCAATATCTGACGGTTAATTTTGAGTTTATGGAACAGCTCATGAGCCAAAATCATTTTAAGGGCAGTGTGATAAATCATACAGAGCACAAATCTTACTGGTTAAAACATATTGCGCTGCAAGGTGTTTGGGAACATGATCTTAGCTACATTTTACAGGGTGTACTCATTTCTGAAGAACACCAACAAATTACTGTGACTCCAAGGGCCTGACAGTTTTGATTGATTGTTGTGCAGACACTGTGTTGATTGTTGCCTGTTGTGCCATTCCTGTGGCTCCCAGCAGCCACTGCTTCCATCTCACCCACGCTAAAGTCCTCAAACCAGTGAAGAATAATTACTAAGTTCATTAGCTATGCTACTGGCCAAGGGATTTCCTAAAAGATGTGTCGTCATACATATCTCTCTATTGCTTTTACAAATCTCAACCATCTATAATTTTCTAACCACATAAAACATACAGTATGAAAATACTGCTGGAGAAAATGCTATTTGGAAAAATGAGATGGCCCAGTTCACAATATTGTCTGTGTTTTTATATCCAATTGCAAATTTAGTGCCAAATACAAGCCAGTGCTATAAAAGAAATATGAAATAGAAACAGCAAACAGCAAACATCACAGTAAGTGCATTTACAGTACAGTATACCCCAACTTTCCTATAAAATGACCAGCAAGAGACTTTTCCTCTACAGTCGGTCTATAAAAATGAAGGAGCCACCAGCTATCTGAGTGCAATGTCCAAGTAATTTTTCTTTAATAGGAAAATTGTTACTTATTGATCGGCACTTTGTAATGCCTGGCAGCTATGCTCAAATAACTACAGCTGTCAAACCCACAGAAATACTCTCCACTCCTTTGCGATTTGATGGCACACTGACTCCCATTACTGGCACTTTTCCAATGTTAATTACCTTCAACATAATATCTCTCTCAGAAGACTCTCATACAGGCTACTAGTGTCCCACCAGAGGACAGTGGGGGGTAAGAGTGATAGGGTAAATGTGTAGATATCATGCTTTGACTGTCTGGAGCTTACGCTAAAGCTGTGCACCACTGACTCTAGCCATTAGGAAGCGTGATGGGCTTTTCTTTTCCAGACCATTTGCCATGGTCAAAATAGCATAAACACACCATTTTGGCTCAATAGCAAAGACTTCAACTGAATAATCACAAGGGTGAAACTGTAACTATTACAGAGGCACCTCTGGGATATCCATACATAACAGGGGTGTCAAAAAACACTGTAGGTTTTCTGGAGGGCAAAGTGTTTAAAGTGTACGCTGTTGGCTCTTGCTCCAACATCTGCTTTTAATTACTCAATTAGCACAATCATTTAGTCTCCTTGACATTCATCCAAATGGCAATTTATTGCCGGAAGTTGTTCCGTTTAAACAGAGCGTTTAAGGGAATCATGAAAAATGCATACATGATAATGTATATGGATACTTAACTAATTGAACCAATTAAATGGAGGGAATTGGTTTGAATGAGAACAACCCCGGTATGGGCCTCCAGGAAGACACTGACACTGATGTACAGCCTCCCCTCTCCCTATTTCCAGGCCTGGGGTCATATTTCAACAGACAAAAGGATTTTTCTTTCACTCATACGGCAACAATAAGAAAGTATTCGCATACAAGTATTGCACATTTAAGGCTGTGTAAAGCATATGGTCAGTGGAACATATGGCTTATCAGACAAATGTAGTTTTTAATTTCCTTGATTTGACTTACTGAGCGTGTTTTTACAATTTAATATATAAAATCTGACCAGTCCTTCTAACAGACTGTACCTAACAGCACCTGCAGGTTCAATTGAAGCGGTTATGAATAGGTTGGCTAGCGTTCTACTTTTGGAGGGTGGGCAGTCAATAACAGTTTCACTACTGATTCACTATACATGATCATAGGACATTTTCTTGAGTGTATTACTGTACACAGCCAATGACAGATAAACCTTTTTTAATAAGTTTTAATAGCTGCGCTAGGCTCAGGACTACCTCATCCCAAAGTTAAACAAATGCACCCCCCCCTCCCTTCCCCAAAACACACACATACACCACCCCCACCACCACCACCAAAAGAATGATTGTACCCCTGCGGTGGTGATTTCCTGCTTGCTATGGATGCATAAATAAACATAGGCATAAATACACAGAGGACACTGACTGGGACTAGCTGGCCAAGTGGGGCAGCTGTTATTAAAAGGGCTATTTATCACTGTCACCCCTCCCAGGTTCCATCCCTTTCTGCCCTCCAGCGATGTCACTGGGCCGCACAGGAACAATGTGGCTCATCCAACCCAACCTACCCCCTCTACCACACACACACACACACAAGCACACGGGCAAACAGGCAGAAACATTCACAAACTGTATACGTATGCATATGGATACTGCATGCATAAACTGGAATTTACTGCATGGACGATCGCTCGCACAAATTCTGAAAGAGGCCCCGCGCCACTCTCCATTTCACCTGAAATATCCACAACTAACGCTAATGCCACACACACACACACACACACCTTCTATTTTCCGCTCGGCCACTTTATTGATTGCAAACACAATTATCCACTATTCTAAAGCGCTGTATTAAGTGAATTCCCCCCTTTTGTTGGACAATAAGTACAGAAGGTTGGCTAAGCCACGCTATCCTTCAGCCTAGGGGGACAGTGCACTTCTTCTGCACCTCATCATCATTAGCAAGCCTGGGTAAAAACACACCTTCATTAGCCCACCTCTGCTAGGGGAGGCCCATCAACGCAAGATGCGCACTCCCGCTTGACCTTTGTCACGCATCCATTTAGAGCGGGCCACTCCATGTCCAGACATAGAGATATGGAGAACCATTGGCATATTTTCAAAATAAGCATTGTTAATGAATGCGACTACATTTCCTTTATTATTATTATTTATTTTTTTTACAATGTATTCATATTTCATTTGGTTGACCAGACAGGTGCATTCAGAATCCCTATAAACCTCACACACAGCTTCAACAATCTGCTCAACTTTAATGAAGTGCTTACTTAACCAATTTAGACCTTGTAATTCCTATTAATTCAACATAATAGCTATTCTCTGCGCTAGCATTAACGACACCCCAGAAGAAACCCACAAGTCTCTGTGGAATGGGGAAAAAAGGCAACACAGCAAATTCCATATGCTTTGATAAATATGTAACAGTATGTATATCAATGTTAAAATGCATAACCCCGACGTAAGACCCCTATCAAGTCCACTTTACACCTGTATTACATTTCCCCTTCAATCAGCAGCTTTTGCCAGACACCAGCCTCCCACGAGAGGCAGAAACCATTACAGGGGGCCGCAGCTCATTTGCAGAGAGATTGGAGATCATGCTGCATCAAAAAAGTATGTGAGGCATTTCTGGGAACAGAATTGATTTATTCCACAGCTATGTTTGTATGCTGCTACAGTATCAGTGTATTTAATGTAAATCCCCAGCTCCGTGCAGAGTTGCTGTGCAGGTGGCTGCTAACAGTGCAGGCATGAGGTAAGGAGATTGCAGAAACACAGGAGACCTGCAAAATTAAGCTAGATAACCATCTATAGTTTCTACTGACAAAAACAAGCGCAACAAATAAAAACAGACACTACACCTTTGGCTTGTCCACCGACGCCATGCATAAAGACATTAAGCTGTTCTTAGGCGAAGGAAAACAAATAAATAAATATTTCTGCGTATTTTAATTTTGATTTTAGAAAAACAGATCAAGCAGAGCCTGTGGCTAGAGCAGCTTGCCTGCATGCTGGTGGGGGGTAAAAGACAGCCCATTGGGGAGGGGGGCGGAGGGGGCACGGATGGCGTCTGTTTTTTAATGAGCTGAAACTTTAAATACTGCATAATATATAATAAAAATGAATAGTTCATTTAACTCCACTGATAAGTTGTAGGGGGAAAAAACTATTAAAAGCCATTACTCTTAATGTCAACAGAGTAAGCATTAAGTATGAACGAAGGGAACACAATATCACATCAACAGCACAAGAGAAAAACAAAGCTATAATCAACTTACATCAGAACAAAAAAACACATTAGGCACAAGAGTAAGTGAGAAACATATTGTGCACATAGTTCTCCCAGAACTACTGTACTAAAATAATAATTGAAACAGCATCAAATAGGAAATGTTTACAAGGCGTGGATACAATTGTCCAGCATTGCAGCATTAGGAATTCCAACTAAAAGTGGTCCTTAAAGAGACAAGGTGATTGACAGGCATTTCAGCCACCCACTGGCAGTGTATTCGACAACATTGATTGGCCCAGCAGGCAAAGCCTTCATACCCACAAATACAAAAAAGGGGGGGTAAAAAATATATGGTGATACTTGTCATCCCTTCCACTCTATTTAGTATTGAGAGTGTTTTCCCCCTTGGGTGAAGACATACACCAAAATAGATTTGTAATGCCTAGTACGGCCCAACACCCCCCTTCCCCTAAAGATTCTTCCCTGCCCAAAAGCATATGAAACTGTTAGTGATTTTAGTGTCAGTAGTATAATGTCAGCAATTATCAGCCACTAGAACCCCAAAATACTGCAACGCATATTCTACACATTTCACTTTCACCCTATAGTCGCCGTAGCTGTGAACCTTCTACCTATATCAACATTCAGTGTGATTTATACAGTATTTTAGTTGTCATGTTCCAGAGCACAGAAAGCCAATAAGCTACACGACTTTCATGACTGTGTTGTTTGACATCTCAGTATTGAGACGTCATTCTCAGGGTGATCCACCTGTCGTGTACAGTAAGTGATGGTTCTGGCACCCCCACTGCTAGCAGAGCAGGTTGGAATACGGTGCTGTTGTTGAGCCTTAATGATAACCTCGCCAACATTAGCCGCAGGGGTCGCTCATACAATAATTGTTTCTGCCAAGTCATATATCACAGACAGAGGGAAGAAACAACATGACTTTCTCCTGATGAATTATTAATTTTGTTGGTCAATTGCATGTGTAATCTATTTTACATTAAATGGAAACAGTTAGTGGCTCTTTTTGTATATAGAAGAACGTGAGAACTTATAAGATAATTAGAGGCCAATTACAAGACCATGCACGTTGAGTAACAATTTCATTGTTGCACATTAACAACTTACAGTGACACTAATGTTAATTTTAGCACTTTGCCTTGCCTTATTTACCTAACATCTAAACAATAAGTATTTAAAGATTTTACCTTGGCAAAATAACACCACCTCCTGGATGCAATTAAGTTGGCTAAATACGCGTTTGTTCATCACTGCAATAGTTGCGTGCAGGATAATGAACCTATTTTAGGGCTAAGCTGCAACAGAGATTAAAAGGCATCAATCTCTTACCAAACCGCAACTGTATTTTCCATGAATTTACACTAGGCTAGTCTAGATATGCTAGACCCACGCTGTGGTGACCGAGGAACTATGTGTAATGCTAAGCCTCTGTTTGGGCTGAAGGGGTGCCCTCCCATGCAGTTTAGAGTGGCCCAAAGGTGCAGCCCTGAAAACAAATACAATGTGCTCACTGGCTCCACAGCTTGGATTTCACTGACTCACATCATCATGTAATAGCCAGACACAGCCCCTATGCTATTGCATCTCACTCTTCTTCAGTACTTCAGTATCAATGCAGCACATGGGTCAAAAGGTCAATGAGTAATTAAGACATGGTTGCCTGAGCATTCCCCATGCACACGTTCAGCACAGACAAAGGTTGGAGAGGAAAGGATGGGGACCGCGGTGCAGGCTGATATCACGGATCAGATTTCTGTAAGTGTGTCTAAATGTGCCTTGTTAAAACCACTTAGTATGATTAAAAGATAGCATGGTGATTAAGAGCATTTTGAACAAGAATACAATATATGATTATGTAATACTGAGTAACCAATAGTACACAGGTCTGTCACTAGCTCAAGTCTGAATTTTTACATTATTTTTATGGCATTCTTAGGTTAGACCCTTTAAATCAAGATTCTCTCAAATTAGAATGAGTGGATGTTTTATAGAATATGTTATTGTGTTGATGATCCAGGGCCTATGCTGTTGCATACACAATTAACTTAGCCCATTAGGACTATATCCTACAAAGCCAGCCTTCTATAAATTAAAATTTACGATTAGATCTGCCTTTGACTGCAGCTGTCAGTACTCCAAACACAGTAACCTAACTATATATTCAGACCAAGAATGTATAATATTTGACAACATGTTATTTCTTTATATTATCTGCTGTAACACAATGATGTAACGACATGGGAAGCATGCTAGTAGGCCTCAGTGGCAAAGAAGGGTGAAAGGGTCCATTGATTTACATGTACAACAAGAAATGATTCCTTCGCTTTCACTGTTGTACGGAGCAGAGAGAAGATGCCACGGCTGGAAAATTGAGGTCGCTGATAAATGCTATTAGTAGGAGATGCTGAGGGGGTAAGGAAATCAATATGGCAGTTTGTCAACGTGCCTCTGCGAGGGAGCAGGCCTCTACTGCAGAGACAAGTGCGCCTTGTCAGCAAAGCCCATTATCAGAAATCAAAGGCCAAATCAAAGGCCTGAAGGAAGGAGGTTGATGCCTCTACACAAAAGGCCACACTTTGGTAATTAAAGCCCGTTTTATCAGACCTGCCCCGCCACCAGGTCTTCCCCGACACTATTGACTGTCTGTTGCATGGAAACTGATCACTAATTTAACGTTAAATAAATGAACCGGGATCTTACAATTACTGGATTTGTCAAGCAACATGATGCAAATGGAGTGGAACAGGGGATGATGTGAGCATGTTGTCTAGAGCATTAAATAATTAATTTTTAAGTTATAAAATATTCACATTATTAATGATTACTAGTGTGTGTTGTATCACGCAAAAACAAATCTATTCATGCAATTGAATTAATCTTTAATAGCGGAACACAATACTGTATTTTTTTAACAGTTACGTTGGTAAGTACCACCACAGTTTACAACTCATTCATTCTAGTGACCCCCCAATGGTTCAATATTGTGCTCCTTCATCTTCTTTGTAGGCAAAATAGACTGTCACTGGTCCAGCACTTGTCTGCACTGTTTCTGCAGTCCCTATCACCATCCAGCAACCAATGCCATATGCTAATGAAGGGATACCTGCAACAAGTGGATACAGTAATGCTTTCACGTCTCAAATTAAACATATCTATTTAAAATATAGTCCAAATACAATACTAAACGTATTCATTACACGAACCTAGATTGATGACTTTAATTACGGCGAAAAACTTGTCCTCAAAGTCGAGGTTCTGTGGGGGTGCTTTAGTGCAATGATATTTAATGAATGGGAAACATCCGGTTCGCAGTATTTGGTAGTTAGCTCCACCAACACTCCAGTTAAAATTTGACAGTCCAAACTGATCGTTGTTGATGGCACTGTAGCGAACACAGTACGAGGTCCACGGAGGTAGTTTGCGCTGCATCAGGTGGCATGTCAACACCTCTGAAGCGGCAGGGCGCGGTCCAGTTCTGCCAAACGTAACGTTACTTGGAAACAACGCAATCCGTAGAAAGATGTTGTGCATCTTGCTTAAAACCTCCTTCATTGCCTATTTCAAAAGTTATACGGGTTTGCTATTCCAAGTTTAATATATATGCCCTACACTTCTTGCAGTGACTAAAACTGGGTTACCGTTCAGCCTATATTAGCATGTTCAAGATCCTATTTAGTATGAAACCAAATTCACCTAACGTTACAAGCAATCAAGCAACCAACCTGCTTGCCTGCCTCTCTTTCTCTCAAGGGCTGCATTCGCAACGGAAGGCAGTTGCCGTGTTGTCTAAAAAGACAGGTGTCTCAGAAGTCGTCACTTTTGAGTGAAGTCATCTTCTAAGACCGTTGGTTTCAAACGCAGCCAATTTACCGGCAGTGGGAGTAGCTAGTCTAGACCGACCTCGGTCTATGCTAGGACATTCAGAGAGGAAGTGGCTAAGCTAACATAGATAGCTAGATTTAGCAAACAGTATTGACCAGCTCATGGGTTATACACAATCATAGATTACTTAATACATTCTACATCACGAGGCAAATATTCTGATACTCATAAAGGTAATATAAGACAGCTAAGAGACAAATTAAATTTGCTACGCTTGCATTAATCGTGTACCTCTAATATAAACACCCGGTTGGAAACGCCGCACAAGCGATGTATTCCGGTTCCGGTTTTAATGAGTTTTAAATGATGTGGATAAATGAATATTCAATGACGACCTACGAAAGCTAAAAAAATGTTTATTATCTTTTTTCCTGATAATAAGGTCTAGTAAGACTATCAAAAATACTACCAAACCTAAAATCCATTATAGATTGATCTACATTGATCCAGGGATTTACTAAATTTAGCTTGCTGCTTTTCCCTGCAGCCCAGCCAACATAGTTCAAATAATTGCAGTGTTATTATTAGACATGAAAGTTGGTGACAGCCAGAGTTGTCAAAAGTAGAGCAGTTGTGCCAGTAACTCTGTTAAGTTGTAGTAATAGACTTCTTATCTTCCACTACTTGCACTTTCTGAGCAGTCATCCGCAGCACATCTTTTATGTCCTTGATAAGGTCCTTAAATAGGCAACAACAAAAAGTGATTCACAAAATAATGGGTACAGTTGATCAAATCAGTTTTTTTTTTACTATTTGACATGACAATGGTCTTCGCTGCTGTTATTTCACTACTGTTATGTACCCAAGATAACATTTAAGCTGACTCTCATATATAGATGAAGAATGTGAGTAAGGTCATTAAGCTGTTACCTTGAAATTAGTCTCTCCTTGCATTTTAGGGGATGATATTTCCTGATGAATGACTGACAAGTTCCGAGCAAAGGTCACAAGTGCTCCCGGGAGATCCTCAGAGATGGTTCTGTTAACGACACCCCAAACAAACGACTTTACTAATGATCCCTTTGCTGCCAGCTAAGAAACAATCACCTTGCTTTTTTCTGGTGTTGGTGGTTAAATGAGAACTTTTAGCAGAAAACAATCTCAGTCTTTGGGGGGGAGATGTGACCAGAGCTTGATTTAACTATCATGCGGCAGTTATGCAATACCCTGTAAGGGGACTATAAAGACTATAAAGATACTTTCAAAGCCAGGGGTGGCATCTTAATCCACTATAATGCATTCTTAATTTACAGAACTCCTACAGTATATCCACTTAATACTAGACTGTAATTTATTCCAAGTGATAAAATGAAAACCTAAACATACTTGTAAAAAGGGGGTAATATTATATTTAGATACATATTTAGTGCTCATTTACAGACGGTAATTTGGTAATGTGACCAACAGTTAAGGTACAGCACACTCAAAAAGGTTCTTAGTGGTCTGCTACAGAGTCTAGAGTCGGTGCTGTTGAAGTCCTGAAATAATTTAATTAAATTAAACAGCACCTAACTTTTTTCAGTGAAATACTTACATCATCCCTAGGCTGTGTCTCTCAATGCTGTCATGGAGAGCAAAAACAGTTCCTTGCTTCGTCTGCATGTAAAATAAATAGTCACAAGACTGTTAAATAAGAACTCCCCTGTTATTTGGCATAGATTCACTTATTCATTCAATGTGTGGCTAAAGTCGACATAATATAATTTTGATTTGTTCGTCTTGACAGCATTTTACCATCCTGTTAAATCCTATGCCTTGAGCCTTGCACATCTTGAGGAAGGCACTGTGGTACACCATTAGGAGGTTGGTGTGAAATAAATGGTTCCCCATAACGGCATAGCGAAAAGCCCCGGGAGGCTGTGAAAGATAACAATAGTAAGGAACAGAAATATTTAATATTGTGTGTTGCGTTACTACCCATGCCAAAATGGAATGCTTTTTGTGTTCAAATATACTCTGGGTTAAAGCACATTCGCCACAGCGTATCCAGAGTGTTGACATGGCCAGTGCAGAGAATGGCAGGATGTACAGTGCATGTGTCCTTAGGGTTATCGCGCTCAGTTTGGGAGGTATGTGTCATTAGTGAACATGATGAGTGGAAGGCACATCTGGTAAACTGTTGGGCTTTTCTTAATTAACCACAGGGAGGAACAATTAATGTGTGGAAGACCTGCCAAATACAAAATACACTTAATTGTATGATGCCAATCAAAAGAAATACACTTTTGTGAGTGTAAATTGTACTATTTATCATGACATCAAAACCACCAATGAATGCACAATAATATACTGTGTGAAGTGATGTGTGGAATGTGAAGGTCATAAGTAACACTAGAGAGGTTGATTACTTAAACGTGGCAGGGCTCAGAGGATAAAAATGTGCCCAGGCCACAGACACCTTTGGGAGACCAAACAGCAGGACTAAGACCCTAAGAGCTTAGGTGAGAGCCCATAACTCGCTGTGATGGCTGTGTGTTTCCAGTTGTCAACACCGGACCCTCACACAACAATAAAAGTGTCCAGCAGGGATTTAATTGTGTTTGTAATATGCTGGGCTCTAATGATGGCCACTGCTAAAGCCATTAACCAGTGGCTGAAATGCTGTGCGGAAACAACAGGCCACCAACTAAATGAATGTTTGATAAAATAACACAAGTCGCGGAGTAACAAGCGTAAACTCGGGGCATGCTGCTAATAAAATAACTCAATTGTTTAAGGCCTGGCACTAGGTTGATGAGGTGTGCAAGCATCCATACACATGCATAATGAATATGGCATGAATTATTAATGTGTTGATTATTTAGGCTCATCTGTCAAAATGATAATGAATTCAGCACCTTAACACCAATTGAGCTCGGTGCGTAATTACAGTATTTAGTTGTATTTAACAAAAATGAATCGCAAAACACTGATCAATCTTTGTGATTATGTGATTACTGTGATAGTGAAATAATTAGGTGTGATGCCTCTTGTTTTAGACGAGGTACTGTGAGTGTTGCTGTGATCAAATATAAACTATAAAACAAAGCTGTAACAGCTTAAAACAGCAGACAGAAAATTATATTACTAAATACTGTTTTCCTAACGGTGACATTGAAACGTGCTGGTAAAGGGAGACTGGTAGAAGAATGATACTTTTGATGCTGTGGACGGTTTCTCCTTGACTGGAACGGGCACTTTTAAATCACATGTACGGCAATCCAGCGTGCCACCGGTAAGGCACAGCAGCATCTGGGTCATGGCAAGCTGGTTACTGTATCCCAGGTCCAAGTCGACTGTCCACACCTGCAGACACATGTATGATAACATGAGACACTGAAACAATAAATGGGATATCGAACCATTTCAAATATTTTTCAAATAAATAAGATGAAAACAAGCTAATACCTTTCACTCCTATCCACGTTGAGATGCAAGAAAAATAATCATACTGTTAATGGTTTTTGCTTCATAGATTTCAGTCATATGTCAGTATTTCAGCTGTGGAACAAGACGTGCAAACAGCACATCCATATTTGATCGTGTAGGTCCAGTCTGCCCAAGGCTAGTTTGTTAGGCTCACATCTAGCGGGAAGCTAACTTCAGATATGTATGGTAAATGGCGTCATTATAAGTATATTAAGGGGTCAGGTATGGTCATAGTCTTCTGTTTAAACGGGGCTAATTTTCCCGATAATATCCTAATAGCTATGCCCTCTGCTCAAAAGTGGCAAATAAATCACCAGTGAAGGAGTTGTTAATAACTAAGTGGCAGTCGGCTGCCTGCCTTTGCTGTTTCTATTTGTCAAAGTAAATGCTCCTGCCACTGAATGCAAATAGCTGCCTGCCTCATGAATCCCACCCTTGCTGCTGCCCGATGCTTTAGCTCTACTTGCACTTGAACATTAGACAGATAATATACAGCAGTTTTCTAACATGTACCTTTTATGCTTAGCATACAGTATTCTGTATTTATTGAACAGAACTTATAGCACATTTATGTCGCACTTAAAGAGGCTTTATTAAAGCCTTTATAAGGAAATATATTTACACAAAGTGGGACCCAATTCTGTAGTAGTTAAAACAGTATGTATTTTCTATCCCAAAATTGTTATGAATGTATTTGGTTGATGCTTTAATTGTCATTGTGTCTGTGAGAGAGCTGGCTTATAAGCAACATCTAAACTTATTTTTAAGCCCTTCGTCAAATAACGATAACAAATTTTGTGATGAAAATGAAGTGTTAAGCTTTAGGATTCATTATGGGATTTAAAAAAATAATATCTATTTTTATACGCAGTTTATACAGTAGTTTAATACCTGCAATACTGCTGTTTTATTTATGTACTACAGGATATCTCAAATATTCATCAAGATTCATCAAATTTAAGACTGATATATTATGAGATAAGATATTAAGCATAAAGCACTACATCAGGGTTATAATTGAAATAAATGTAAAAATGAATAATTTTTTTTGTAAGTGTAAATTGTGCATGGTTGATTAAATGTTTTTTTTCTCTCTGGAAATTGCAACCTGTGTGACTACATGTTTGGCAACAGTTCAGCACTATGTGTTACACTGAGCAGGCTGCACACAGTAGGAGGTAGCTACCAGTGAAAAGATATGAGTCTGTATGCATCTGGACAAACTACACAAAGCCATTCACTCTCTAAACTCACTAAAAAAAATGAAATAAATAAATAAATCAAACCCCAATGTCCCATTGTCGCTTTTAACAAAGCCGTGGGAAATGTAACCCTGGATTGTAGCTGTTTTCTATAGCCGTGCAGTTTCATTAAAAACTCTGATGCTGCAGATGGGGCTCCATCATTCCACAATGTGAGGAACGACTGCAAGGGCAAACATATGTGACCCACTTCCTCCTATCAAATAAAGTAGGCAGCTTTTAGCAACAGGTTTGAATCTAAATTGATGTTTAAATCCAGACAGGTTTGCCCATGTGGCTCTCTCCTCTGTCTGGTCTCTGTGAGTGGGGAGATGGGGTGTGATTTAGACTTCAATGTTCCAGCACGCACCGCCTGGTTCTATTCTTAATAACACCGCCAGTGAATCGCATTCAGTTCCTGATCATCATTACTGCTGAAATACTTTCTTTGGCTGGCATTCTAAACGGCTAAAGGATACTTTCTGTCGCTTCAAGTACAGTACGTGGAGAAACGCCATTCCATGCAACAATTGCATGCATATGGGTTTGCGACCAGCATATTCATTTGCTTGATAATCTTTATCATGCCTTACCACGATACAAAGAAACTGCTTGGTTCATCTTGAAATGTAATCATTTATACTGGATACCTTGTAACAACTACTACTCTCCAAGACAAAATGGGTTTATAAAAAACTAAAATAGGTGCGGTTTAATGAACATATTGCATCAGAGTCTTACACTTGGCAGAGCCTTACACTGTCTCCAGTCCATAAGATACTACCCTCTAGTGGTAAAAGTGCTCTAGCCCATAACCACTATTTATCTTAAGTATATTACAAACATAACATACAAATAGACAAGTTTGTTAACAGGACTTCAGTGGTTTATAGCTTTGTGTTTTCAAAGAAAAAGGGGAAAACCTTTTCAGTATTCACGTCTTAGGAAGTTCTTTTACCAGTGTAGATTTATCCTATTTTTTATAGGCCATTTTGGTAACAAAAGCATTTTATTTTACAGCGTTTCAACCTATAGGGCGCCAATGGTGCCTCAAGCTCGGAGCAGGGGTTAAACTATCATAAATCGGTCTATTTCCAATACCATAAATCAAGCGGTTTTCAACAAAATGAAATGCTGATAAATGAGATACGGGCCTTCATGGTATCTTGTTATACTATAACAAGACAAATATCATGAGAGCACGAGCAAGTAAGCAGTCAGGGGTTAAATACTGGCAGGGTATTTCAAGAGGCAGTCAAATCACTTTGGGCTGACCTATTGTCTGAAAGATAGGTAGCTCTGAGTTTCTCCGCTGTTGTAAGGTTAAAGGCCAGCTCTTAAATGGTGGAATCAGTGTATTGACACAATAAGACCTGACAGTTTATTAAACGGCCTTGTGAAACATTTGGCCCTGTGCCCAGTTTGCCTTTACCCCGTTTCACGGGTCCCTCGGGAGCAGCGGGAGAGGCATCTATCTGGTCATGTGTATCCCTGACCTATCCAGTCTGACGATTGATCTTTGTGACCGGCACGGGGGAGCGTGCTGACAGTTACACCGTGCATTGCAACCACCCGATCACATCGCATCGCAAGATGTTTGCCGCCCCTTCCGCTACCTTCTGCTCGAAGGTGTGCGGGTCCACGAAGGTGGCTAGGTCCAGGGAGACATAGCCTACGATGCGACGCTGCAGGCAGGCCCGACCCACGCGCGCGCACACGGAGTGCAGTGCGTCCGGGCTCACAGAGGTCTGGGGGACCGAGGAGCCCAGGGCCTCCAGCCGACAGGAGCTGTGAAGCTGGTCTCCACAGGACAACATGGTCACCTCACCTCCAGGCTCCAGCAGCAGATCCACTATCAGACAGGTCACTCGGTCTGAGGGGGGGTAGGCCTCCACCACTCCCCCTGCACACTCAAAGAATGGTGGGGGGAAATAGAAAAGGATATGATACAAATGAGGTGGATTGAGTTGAAGAGCGAAAGTTAGCTTATGAAGCTTTTATCCTTAAAAAAAACGAAAACATTTTAAAACAACGGTAAAAGCAGCTGTTCATTAATCAACGAGAACAATATGGCAATACAAAGGCAGCATTTGGGCAGTCGACTCTGCATTCGAAATTAGTGTGCGTAATTTAAATGGAAATATTTCCTGGTGAATTGGCACCCAGAGGCTGACAATAGGAGCCTGACCTTGCCTGAGGAAGGTCTTCAGAAAGCAGGCCCAGTTGGGATAGTGGGAGGTTTTAGCAGGTTTGGCGTGATGGGCCAGCCACTCTGGGACCTCATCTAGATATCTGAGCAGAACAGTTTCCTGTGAAAAAAAGGAAAAAAATGAGTGAAAATGTGTACATACTGCAGGAGGTTCCTCTGGATTTGAGTTGGAGATGAATCTCAAGGGCCCATCTGCAGCTTGTTCATTCAACACAACATTACAGGTGTAGGTGAATTAAATTTGTCCCATTATTGTAGACTTCCAAGTGTCGACCATTGGTGGAAATGCCCTTGTGTTGTCTGGATGCCTCCTGTAACTGGCTGTTATCCGGGAGACCTTTGCCGACTGCTTCAATTTCTTTGTGAGTGTCTGACGGAGACTGCAAGAGGGTCTATCTGTGAGTGACAGCCTATTATCAAAAGGCCTCAGGAGTCTAATGGCTTTAACACAACCATGGAGACAGCACCTGCCCTCAATAACAGTTCCCTTCAATGGGCGGCTGATGAATACCTAAGATAACCCCATCTATCTGGGGATCAATCAAGGCTTGACTGTGGATCAATATCACTCTTGTTTCTGTAACTACGAAACGCTGTAATGGTTTTGCCACTTAATTATACTGTTAATTGCTAACTTTCACTTTTGGTGTCTCACAGTTTAAAAGCAATTTATGTAAAAGATGTATAACAAAAATAAAAACATAAAAAAACATGCTGAGATTTGCTGAGATTGCAAGTAAAATTGCTTATTTTAAAAAGACAGGTAAAGCGGTGGTGAGTGCTTCTATGCACATGAATTTGAGACTACAATTTGAGACTATCATCTGCCACAGTTCATATCTATAAAAATTGAATTTTATTTCTCAACAAAAAGATGAGTAAATTCTGAATGGAAATAATATATTTGTGCCTTTTATCTCTTGTCTTGAACATTGCTTTGTTTTGGGTATATTTTGTCTGGCTTCATTGGAGACGGAACTGGAGATTATGCTGTTGGTATTCCAGTCATGTAAGTGTCATCATCATATTCAACTGCGAGAGGTCAAATGCAACACAGTGATTCCCCTCTCTACAAGCCATGAAGCACACAATGGTGCGGGAAAAAGTGTAAAGGAACGTTTGCCATTTTCAACGCAAGAGCAAGCTCACCCCAAGACTTTGCCTATGCAGTTCACAGAAACAGCAGGGCAGGATGAAAAGAAAGGGAAGTATTTTGCAATAAATTATTTGGATTTAAACCGCGAGCGGCACTCTGTGATAGGATTCAAGCCTTGCTTGGTGTCCACATAAAGCCAAGCAATCTGGTCATAAATAAAAATAGATATAGCCCTGCCTCTTTGATTGCTATTTGATCTCTCCATTACACAGAGAGCAAACTGAGGAACTGTATGTCTTGTGAACACATGGGTCATATTCTGACTAGCCATACGCCTTCATTTACTGTAACTGTGCCCCAGCATTACCAGCATAACTGTCTGGCTTTAACCCCCTACAGTCGTGACTTTATTCCATGTAATTTGGCTTAATAGGAGGAACAAAAAGGCCACCATGGAAATATAGACAGAAAATAATAAGTAAATGAGACATTAAGTGAATTTTTTTTTTAAGTTGGCCCACAAGTTTTAGGGATTAATCAAGTTGTGAATGTCTACAGTACAGTGTTCAGCCTGAAAATGTACACGTTCCTGTTACTTTGTAGTAATTATTAAATTACCCATTTCCTTGATGGACTTAAATAAGGTGTTGCTCAAGATGTGTTTGCACACAGCAAACAAAGAAATCCTCCATGTGTTGATGTTATTAGGTGTCATTTTTACCCTCTTGTGCCTAATGATCCATTTGCAAGCTGCGTGTTAGCCGTGACTGCTTAAGTGTGTGCACGACCGCCTTCAGGCATTGTGTGGGAGCAGAGCTACACATCTTTAACCTCTCTCTGTGTAAATGTTGAAAGAGGCCTAGGGCCTGGGGCTTCTTCCAGGCTGGAACATTGTGCCATGGGCCTTACAATATTTAGATTAAAGTGCCTCCTCCTCTTCCTACCCCTTCTGCCTTTCATCGCTGGAGCCAAAAGGGAGCCCAGGGTTGGTTGGTATTATTCTCTCAAACACACACACAAACACAGAGGTTTCTGTTGTAGTCTAACCTTTCTGCTCTTTATCTTGCTGAGCCCTCCAGAACAAGCAATAATTAAACAATAGATCCACAGTCTGTTTATACTGAGGCTAGTGCTACCGGGTTCCTCAGTTCTTTTCCGCGAGAGTCCTCACTGAAGTGCTAAAAATATATAGAGATAAGGGGCTTTAATATAATTCATTATTTATAAATGGTGAACATGGCTTTACATGTTTTAGAGACATTTTCTCTAAATGTCATATGGTGCCATGCCTGCGCGGTCTTGCTGCTATGAGGAATAGGCAGCAAAGAAACATATGCTCACAAAAAGTATTCATACATTGTGAACCATGTTTTGTTTTATAGGTCAAATGTTGTCTCTTAGCACTCCAGGAACACAAGGTTTAAACTGTGGACTTGAATTTACCGCATAACAAGAACAGAATAATATAGCCTAATACATTTAGGGGCTAATTCATTTCGGGGATAAACAATACTGCAGCAAAATCCAGCCCTCTGTGCTATCCGGAGCACAGGATGTGGGCTTGCCTTTGATTAAAAGAGCAAGGTGTAGAATAAAGGCCAGTTAAAGTGTTGTGTCCATATGGCCCAGGAGCCCCGAGGCGGTCAGCCTACGCTGGGGGCCTCGGCACTCTTCCCTCTCCATGGGACCCCAGCTGGTGAAACAAACCCCATTTACTCTCCCGCACTGCCTCAGCCACCATTATGGACCTTGGCTGTGGCTCAGCCGCGCTCTGCCATAATTAACAGCACCAATGCCACAACAATTACAGCTCTGCACCACACTATTTACTATGAATCAGGAGAGGAGTTAATAGGTTTAAAGCAGAGCGGGGCATAGGAAGCTTGAATAGCTGCTGGGCTTTGGAATAAAATAAAATCATTGTGTTCAAAGCCTACAATGATTAGCCTTTAATTAGCTTACTCAAAGCTCCCTGTTAAATGGCAAAATACAGTAATTAAGACATGACAGAAAATCCAAGGCTACTTTGTAAGCATATGAATAATAAGCACCAGAGGCCCAGAAGCTGTATAGAGGGTAGATCAATGTTTTACTAACTAGTAACAACATACTATTTGTTTAAGACAGTGAATATTAATGTATATTTTAGTGTTTATTAATATATGTAGATTGACTAAATGTATGTAGATTTATTATGAAAAGATATTGTCAATTATTAAGCACTACAACTAATTTATATTATAAAGTCCCCTTTATAAAAGATTTAGCGACGATAATATTTATGCATTATGAAGAGTTTTTAACCATGTTAAAAACTCTTCATAATGCATACTCTTCATAATGCATAAATATGTATGTTTTATGTGTTTATCAGATGTCTTCTATATTATTTAATTAATTATGCCATTACAGTGAGACAGTAGAGTTTTACTGTCCCTTCCAACACATGGCTTCTGACTAATAGGGGTGGCTAATGGCTGGGTGTGTTTAACCAAATGTTTCAGTCATTGATTGTATGCTGCCAGGCTCTGGGGAGGATGCTGTTAATACAGTACCACAGGGACCACAACACCTACAGTACTGTATGTGTTAAGGTCCTCTCTGACCTCTGACCTCACTGTGACCTGTGCTTTGGTTCGCTCAAAGCAAGGCATGAATCCCACCTCTCTGTCAGCCGTTCCGTCACACAGACAGGATGTACTGTACCACATTTTCAGTTAAATATTATAATCAGAGGGTAAATATGAACGGCTGATTTCCCAACTTTATTTGTACAGCGCCTTTTGTATAAAAAACCGGCTTATAAAGTGATTTCAAGAACTAAATACAGATCTAAATACAAAAACCAGACTACATTATTTCAGTAAGAGGACAACGCTCTGCGGTTTCCGTGCAGTTCCATCTCTACCTTAGCCCACTGTGTGCTCCATAGGTCGGGGCCAACGCGGTGGAACTCCTGCAGGGCCCAGCTGTGGCAGCTGAGATGGCGGACGTCACAGTAGGCCGTACCGCGCCCGCTGAACTCACAGTCCGCCTTGAAGAGCCACCGCCGCACGTGCATGTTGTGGACCATCAGCCTGGCCAACGCTTCATGTAGCTAACCCAGGGGAAGAGTTGTGCGCGTCACTCCATGTTGTCTGGCGCTGAGGGTGAGGCACTGGTGCAGTATGTGTGTGTGTGTGTGTGTGTTTGCTCTCCAACCTGCTCAAGCAAGTAGATGTCTCCCTGCCCGGGGGTCACGGCGACCCCCGCCCCCTCGAGGATCCTCCTCCCCCCGGACTTGGAGCCGTACAGCCGGGCGGCGGCGGGTTCCGGGCCCAGGACGGGCACTCCCAGCTCGTCGGCCACGGCCAGGTCATCGGCGTGGGCCACCCTGCCTACGACGTACGCCTCCCGGCCCTGGATCAGCTGCCTGATGCGCCGCAGGGCACGCGGGCTGTACTTGAGCAGCGTGGACAGGCACATGCTGTGGGTCTGAGAACAGAGAGAGAGAGAGAGAGAGAGAGAGAGAGAGAGAGAGAGAGAGAGAGAGAGAGAGATCGCTCGCTGCCCCCGCGACACATATATAGACTGTCCTGTCCTTAGACCAGATTCATCACCGTGTACACACGACACATCTATTATTGTAATAGCCAGCAGGGCGTTGACCTCTCCTGTATTCCAGCAGCTTGAATTGATAAAAGCTGCCAGCGGAAGGCCTCCGCTATCCTTCACAGCTTTAATGTGCGGCAGCAATGAGCTCCTTGGGAATACAACTAATTACTTCACATCTGTATTTATTTGATCCACATGGAATTATCCCTTCTGTCACTGGCAGAATGCGCTGCCAGCAATGGGGAGTAGTGATTCATCTCAGCAACACGTCTGGCACAGTTTTAACAACAAAACAGCAGGAGAATCAATAGGGAAAGACTATACCGAGATGTACATGCAATCCAGTGTGAAAATGTGGCATTTTAGAAATTGAACATCATAACACCTTGTCATCCGATATTAGGTTTAAGAATTGCATCAATAAATAATAACAATTCTAGATAAATAAGTAATAAACAATATTCATTAATAATTAAAGCCAAGCAGTGAACATTGTGCACATAGTGCACAACTGCAGGATAATGCAGCATTTAATTAGAGAAAAAGACAAATTTATAAAGCAATTTAACTTTTAAATTATTCATTGGACATCAGTTAGGGACCATTCACAACACTTTAGTTCCATTTAAAATAATGTTGGTATATTTACCTTAAACAAATAGATATGTCATTTAATTATAAATGTAAAAAAAGAACGAAAACAGAAAATAATCTCTCATGGTAGCCTAAAACGTCTAGCAATCACCTCTAGCACCCTCTACAGGACAGTATATGAATTATAGCCACATAGGGAAAACAACAGTATTCAGATTAAAGGCCTTGCAGGAAATCAACACATAACCATTAACAGTAACACTGTAGGACTATAAACCTGCGTGAACATTCTTACCGGGAAATAGTCCACAGCTTCAGGTGTTATGATGGTAAAGCGTTTGGAGCAAGAGGAAGACAAAGCAAGCCCAGCCTCATCTACCTCCGGGCCACCGTGAGGATCTAACAGGCTGGTGTAATAGAGAGAGATGTCATCATCCAGGGGCCGTGGAGACACATAGATAACCTGCACGTTCTTGTCTGAAAACAGACACAGCCCTGGACTTATAGCAGAGCATCCCCTTTTATACTGTCCGCTGTATTGAAGTGTGTGAGGGCAGCTGAGGTGTGTATCGTGGGTATAGGACAAGCTAAGTTAAAGGCTGCTACCTCTGATATCACACAATCTGCTTATCTGGCTATTTTGTAGGCTGTCAAAGTCCTTCAGACTCAGGCGCTGGCACTGGGGGTAGCCTGTAAAAAAGTGCACATAAAATCTTAAACATGCATACACAACATAAATATAAACACATGAATACACTTGACTAAGACGGATTATTATCTTCAGCTCTTTTTTGCGAGGTTGGGAGGTGCGTCATCATTCATTACTGCAGTTTGAGCTTTTATTTAACTTGATAACTAGCTGTTAGAGAATCAACGGTGGCTTTTGGAGCGTTGTAAAGCGTTCACCACCACAAAGTTCCATTCACAGACAGTCGGAGAGAAATTCCTCCAATGAATCAAGGTAATTAAATGATTGTATTCATGCTAATTAACAACAATAGGGTTCAATTTCCTAATTATCCTTGCTCGCACAGCACTCAGTAGCCACCCCAAGTGCAAATAAAGCATTCCATCTGCTGGCAATTAGGGTTAATAATTTTAGACACTCGCTTAATGATTTACAATGCACATGCCTGATTAAAGCCCTAAATGTGAGCGCCACGCTGAAACAAGAGGGATCACAGTCATCGGTTTGCGCTTATATGATGGCTGAAAACCACCAGCATCTACACTCTTTGCATTTTATAAAAATGCTTTCTGGTCAACGGTAGAGCACAAGAGCTTGACGCCTCTTCAAAAGAGGTTCTGCCATAATGGCTTTTCATTTGCTTAAACTGCTAATTACATGGCAATTGGCGCTAAATTGTTCAGCTCCCTGACATGTGAACTGCCGTCCTCCTCTGAGGGCTTTTCCTGCGGAAAAACACAGACCGACATCCACCGCCAGGGCTACACACTGGAGCAGTAGGATCAGTGTGTGTGTGTGTGTGTGTGTGTGTGTGTGTGTGTGTGTGTGTGTGTGTGTGTGTGTGTGTGTGTATGCACCAGGCAGAGAGGGGTACCTAATGATGGGATGTGGATAATAGTCCTCTTGGAGGACTGGATGTGTTTCCAGTTGGCTGCCAGATGCTGGGGGGAAAGAAGAGGAGTGATCAGGGAACAGACACACACACGGTCACACACACACAAACATGCACAAACACACACAAATCATCACATCGCTGCACAGCTCAAACACATCAAGCCAGTCTCTCACTGGGCCTAACAGAAGCAAACCAAGCATAAAATACTACCTTAATTAAATTAAGCGCTTATTTAGAAGCATCTTCTCCCAATTAATTCAATCGGCAAGGTACACGACGCTACTGCCAGGGGAAGATTAGTGGGCTTAATTAACAGGGTACGAATGGTTAAAGGGCGGGAACATACATTTAATGTATGTACACAAGATGTTAAGAAGCAAATGAACCTGTGGGCCGCGCTGATTAATATGTGGCCCATGTTCACAAAGATGTTACAAGCAAAGGCGACAGGCCGCGCTTGACATCTTCACTGAACGCAAGCAAAATGACACGGGCACTGTGCATCATGGGAGACTGTGGTGCCACGCGGCTCCCGCGAAGAGCTTATTGGAGGCATTCATTTCATTTGTCCATATAAATCCCGTTGGAAGACATGAATCAAGCGTGTGTCCACATTTGGGATACACAGAGAGAGAATGAGAGAGAGAGACAGAGAGAGACAGAGAGAGAGAGGCAGAGAGAGAATGAGAGAATGAGAGCGAGAGACAGAGAGAGAGAATGAGAGAGAATGAGAGAATGAGAGAGAGAGACAGAGAGAGAATGAGAGAATGAGAGAGAGAGACAGAGAGAGACATAGAGAGAATGAGAGAATGAGAGAGAGAGACAGAGAGAGAATGAGAGACTGAGAGAGAGAGACAGAGAGTATGAGAGAATGAGAGAATGAGAGAATGAGAGAATGAGAGTGAGAATGAGAGAGAGAGAGAGAGAGACAGAGAGAGAATGAGAGACTGAGAGAGAGAGAGAATGAGAGAATGAGAGAATGAGAGAATGAGAGAATGAGAGAATGAGAGAGAGAATGAGAGAGAGAGACAGAGAGAGAGAGACAGAGAGAGAGAGAATAAAAGAGATAGAGAGAATAAGAGAAAAGCCCATAAAAAGCACAAACTGAGAAAGTGAGAGTGAAAAGTGAACAGAACCAAAAGAGAAAGACATGGAGAGAGATTTGGGAACCTAAGCAGATTTGGGGGTCTGATCAGTAGGGCAGCATTCACCTGTGCTCTGCTGCGGTAATTCTCCAGCTGTCTGAAGCGCCTGGCCTGCAGGGCCTTCTGGACGCGGCCCATCTGAGCGTGACGCAGCCAGGCGATGGCAGCCGTCCGCGCCGCCCACTCGTGCCGGCGCCGGCGCAGGTAGGCTTTCCGGGCTAAGTAGCGCCTCCAGCAGGACTGGATCCGGATGGCGGCTGCCTCAGTGCCCCCCTCCCCCCGGTAGCGCCGGCCTGGGCACGACACCAGGCCCAGCGCCTCCTCCCTGTTCTCCAGTACCGAGAGCAGGGCTGTCACGGGCGGGGCCCGGCTCCAGACGACGTCCGAGCTCTGGGCAAAGCTTGCCAGCTGCTCTCCGTTCACTGTGGCCAGGGGCACGGCAAACTCTCTGAGCAGTCTACCCAGGGCCTCCAGAGTGCCCACAAGGGTGCCCCAGCACCAGGAATAGTGCCGCTTAAAGCGGCAGAAGTCTACAGCCATTGGGTCAATCTGCCCGTCAGCGATAGTAAAGGGGAATTTGCTGATGGGTACAGGAACTGGCAGATTCTGCAACAAAGAGACAAAAAGTAAGAGTAAATTGATTATGATTTGTTTTGTTATTATTTGGCATGATTTTAAACTGGGTACTAGAGGAGTGTTATTCATTTTCAGTAGTTCTGGTTGTACCTGAGGACTTTTACTGGTGGGATCTGAGCTCTGGGAGGTGGCAGAGGGAGGGGGGGTGGGTGCTTTGTTCGTTGAGAAGGGAGTGTATTCCCTGTCAGATCTTTCAGGCTCTTTCTCCCATTTTAATTGCCTAGGACACCCGGACTTCCTGTCTGTTGAGCCTGAATACACAACCAAAACCAATTGAGAAAAACACTATTATTGTCCGCCTGTATTCATTAACTGGAGCCAGCAATCATTGTCAAATTAGTTTCAAATGTCTATGACTTACAGTGAGATATACAGTATGAACCCAAGATGTAGTAAAAATTTCTACAGACTTTTAGACTGTCTTCACTTTAGACACTTTAAAGTTTAGAGTAGTGGGTATGTGCATAATGGCTCATAGGCTTTCGATACAATGCTTAATTGCCACAGAGGCAGGGCTTTTGTTACTAGATACCCATGGCAAGCTTCCTAAATTCAGCAAATCTACCAAGGAGAGATGGAGCTTTTCTTCGTGCCTATACAGCCATTAGCAATGTTAACAACTTCGTAATTGAAAATCACTCATGTGGACCAATTCAAGCTAGCCTTTTCATTATACACGTTTCTAAATGATGTTAACAAAGTTTCTCTTGCTCTTACAGGTTATGGGATTGGAATCCGGTAGTCGCTGGAAAAGGACTGACCTGTCTGGGAAGAGCAGGACTTTTTGTGGTGAAGAGAAACAGCCTTGTGCTGGATCCATTTTTTAGGAGAATGTGTCACTGATGAGGGAAGACTCTTCTCCAATATATTGGAATTTCCTTTATTGCAGAATATAAGTCATAGAGGCAAATATAATAACCAATCAATCACCTGTAATGTAACATCCATTTCTAAATTATGGATTGAATTAAACAATACAAATTTTTTTACCAAATAACTAATACTGTAGAAACAATACTGTATAGTACATTTATTTTATGTGAACTGAACTGAACTGAACTGAAAGATTTGTGTTGGAAGAGGTGATAAATACTGTATCTGCTTACCTGCTTTAATGTCTAACTCTGTTCTTGCCAGGTTGAGGTTACTATGAGTATTCGTTGACACAGTGGACCACTGGCCCACTGTGGGGCCAATGAAAACTCTTTCATGGGTAGCCTGAATTACAGAAAGTTGATATACAGGTACAGTAAATTTTGTAGGAAGTAAATTCACATTCTGTGTAACCAAATGAAACCAAAAGATGAAATCACTAAATTCTATGATAAGGAGCCATAACAGTGGCATGGTATTTGATCTTAATAAACTACTTGTTATTTACTATATTTATTGTGTGTTATAGACTATACTGTGTATGTTGTTTTTAATCCTAGAAATTATAAGTGAAGAACAATTAAAAGAATTTAATTATTATTATAGTCAGTAGAACACACCGATTTCCATCAAATCTATGCTCTTAAATCACTAGACCTGTTTATACAGGCTATTACTGAGAAAGAATAGACCCCATATACTACTACTAAGAATTAGTATATACATAGAAACAATACAATACAATAATAAATACAATAAAAACACAGTAACAATTCAGGGTCTACACGCAAAAAAAACTTCTTATGGATCTCAATATTCAATAAATCAATATTTCCATACAGCGTTGGACTAAACAGTTATAGCTGCTGGTCTCTCTACACCTGTCATCTGATGTCAACCAGCTTATTTCTCCTCAGACCACTGAGTTCTCTGACAGACCACAGGTAGTAGCCAGGTGCTGACAGAACCTCCCCTCAAAGGCACACATCTGTTTCGGATGGGGTTGGGGAAAGAGGGGGACACCTTTGCAAAATTGCAAAAGTGTAAAAGCTGTTTCCCTGGCAGGAGTGGAGTGGAGGAGAGCTGGCCTGAGTTGCAGGGAAAGGCAGCCGGCAGAGAGCCAGTGTTTAGCAGTTGGGTAAGCTACGGCTGTCTTATTGGCATGCTGAAGCAGGTACCCACTTCTGTCCAGAGACAGCTGTAAACCAGTAGCCCGTGGCATGGCAATCAGGCGCCTGTTTCCTTAGAAGAATGCTGATGTTCTGCAATCTGCTGCTTTCCGCATTTTGCAGCCAACTTTTCTATCCTCTCCTGTATCGCAGTGACAGTCTTGGCCTCTATTCCTCATGTCAAGTACAGACCCCGGCGAACGACTACAGACAAGAAAGTGAGTAATATCTCTAAAACTTGTGTTGGCCTTTTGCAAAGATTAATTTGTTTGCAGTGATAGGTGCTTCCTGCCATTGCTGGGCCAACTGACCTTTATGTCACCGTCTTTCACTGTCCTATCACTCTTCCCTCCAGCATAAAGTACCTGGTGTTAGGATTTGGAATAACAGGTATAACATGATATCAAATTCATCTTAGTTTGCTGGAGGAATTCTCAGAATACCACCCCAATCCAGTCATCCCTGAGGCGTGGGGTATATGCTACGATTGATATCAATAAAAGCTCAGGAAACAGGGAATCACTATAGCAAAATACACAGGGGAAAAAAAGAGAGCTTCAGCTGACTAACAGCCAAAATGGCGTATAGCCACACGCTGCCACCAGCAGTTATTAGCTGGAAGTGCGATACAATTTTCACCTCCTTAACTAACAGCGCCTAACAGTGGACATAACGTCCTATCCTTCAGTTCGAATTCTCCCCGGCAGCAGTGGTTCAGTTCTACACAGTCATGGTTCAATCCACCATTGCTTTGTTGATAGACGTTTTGCACAATGCTTCTTAAGTCTGTGTCGAAGCCGCAGATTAACGGAGTAACACTTGGCAAATCACACTTGGGAAATAATACGACTGACATTTTTATAATGCTTTATGTAATAAATATTGAAGAACAATATTTTATTGGTAAATTAAAGTTATGTTGTAAAGATGATTTGTGGGAAATATGAAGGCCCTGTTCATTCTGCTAGATGTTACCTCCTTACCAGTTTCACATTCCTTTCGAGCACACTGAGACGTGCTGATATAATAGTGTAGCCAAGGGATGTGGGAACATCCTGTTTAAATGCTGATCCTGGCAAGTTAGAAAGAAAACCTCTATTGTACCCAAAACCCTGTACATTCCACTGTAATGACCATTGTAGTATGTGTGTAAAAAACTGTGTGTAAGTTTCTCTTTCTTCAGAAGATATACGGACATGCCTTGTGTTTAGAAATATTCTTCTCCTGAGCTCAGCTTTGCCAATAAAGAATTATAATATACTCCAGTGACCTGACCTGTGCTTAGGAGTGTTATTCTCCATCAAATACAGTATGTACAGTATTTGCCAATGTATAGTAAAGCATTGGAAAGTGTTTTTTTTTCTATTGAAGCTCTCCCTGTTAACATCTAAATTGATATTAAACTCACTTATCTTACTCAGTTATAATCAGAATTTAAGGGGGGGATGAGATTGACTCATCACAGGTCTATGCATAATGTAAATTATAATTAAACCAACTACTCACTGGATTTCTGTTGATCTTGTGCATATCAGGAAGTGGAATGGCAAACTTTGGGTGCATAATATCGCTGTTCTTTGGGTGCAAATGATTACATAACAAGCGCATTGTTATTGTATTCTTGTGCTAAGTGAGAAAAGCAGAAAAGAAAAACAATGTCACTGATGTCTTGTATAAATAACTACAAAAAGTAAACTGCATTATTTATAATCATAAATCATGCATCATGATTATCTACTTTATCCCCTGGTGAAACTCTTGAAAGATCTTCTTTTTGATGTTCAATGTGTGGAATATTCTCCAGAACTGGTTGCCTGTGTAAATCACAAGTTTTTTCAGGCTCCAAATACTAAGTCAAATGCTAAATAAAATACTGATCATCAAGTTAATTGCCTCCACTTACCATTCAGGATTTTTTGGTTTCTTATTTATTATGCCTTCAATGCAAGGAAGTGCCTGCAGCTGATTATTCACTATTCTCAGATACTGCTCTGTATGTTTCTATTGACAGACATGAGGCAACAGCACAAATGCACAATTTAGCCTATTTTCAAACACAAAGTAATTTTCTCATCGTGTTTATCCTGAATTCTGGCATTGTAATTATCCTCACCATGATGCAACCTTCTGTCCTGCTGATGGCTGTATCCAAGGCTTGAACGTCCAAAGTTTCTCTACTAGCATTGACAGTAAGTTTATCAAGACTACGCTTTAGTTGCCTCAAATCATATTGAACCTGTAACGTCATATTTTCATGTTCATGTGGAAACCCCAAAAATATTCACTTCAAACATTGTGATTAAAGTGTTTTACTACACTACCCCAGTCTACCCCAATTGGTTTATTGTCTCTTTCTATTGAAAACAAATAAATAAAAAGAAACAAACAAAGAAAGCTACACTGCTGTAGAATTATGGAAATATTTTATGTTTGCAATTTGACTTGAAATAATTAGCGATAATGATAATTTTTGATTATATTATGTGGTCTTTGCTATGTAACGTTACTTAGTAACAGCTCTGGTGACGATGTCACTGATCTAATAGAATGCTTGTAGGCTCGTAATAGTAATAATAATTTACCTGGACTAAAACCTTCCCCACCTCATCTTCGCATTGGGGAGTTTCAGACATTTCTTTAAAAAGCTGTAGAACAAAGAGAGAAGTTAGCTAGCTAACTATCCTGGACATCTGGTATTTGTACGGAACAATTATTCAGCAAGTTACCATGACCACGAGAATCCAAGGCGGCCAGCCCAGGAGGATGCCTAGTGTCAGGTGTCACATGTCTAGCATGGATAACGTTACATCCATGCCAGAGACCCTCCCACACCAGTCATAGTTCCACCGGAAGAAGAGAGGTCAACAAACATAGCTTGTAGCTAGCTGTGAGCTAGCATTAGTGAGCTGTAACTGTGGATTTAGGTCGCCTAAAACATTGCAATAATGTCAGAGTGTGAAGAAAGCACAGAATCGCCGGTTCCGTCTGTAATTATCACAGGATGCGACAATGCTTTTAAAGAAGAAGAGCTGATTAAACGTAAGTTTACCAAAGCTTAGCAGCGTAAAATACATGTCATGCTAAACTGACAAGCATCACATTAGCTATAACCTGTTAAATATTAATAATATGAATAATAATAATAATCTTGTTAAATGACAGTTAGGCGTTTGCCGACACAAAAAGCATATTATTTACGATAGTGTGGTTGATTTAGAGGTAGCTATTTTAGCTAGCATTTAGAACATTATCAAAGTTAGATACAATAGCTTCAATAGAATGTCCTTCCGTGACTCATGACAAATTATGTGATCTTTTGTTTAAGAGATCCTTAATACGAACACTTTGCCCGAGCCTTCCAAGCGGGAAGAAACTGTAGTCTGGTATCCATGGATCATCAACAACAAATACTACACTGCAGATGTCAGGCTATGTGTTGTACCAAGCACATTCCAAATGACTTCAGAGATTGCCCAGTCTATGCAAGCATTCATAGCTTATTTTGACAGCACGGCGGTAAGTTTTCACAAAAGTTTATCTCGTGCTTTCTATAATCTTTATAATGAATATAGTAATATAATGTATTGTTTCAATGTATTTATAATTGTATTGTGTTTATAGAAGGATGGCTTGGAAAAGCTATCTCCCTGGATCTCGGTAGTGGAAGATCTCGCTCCGGAGGTGCTTATTCTGGTGTGCGATCGAGTCTGTGATCATGGTGAGTAAATGATCATACCTGCACAGTCTCACTCTTGTGTTGAAGGCAGTGTTTCCTGTGCAGCTGTATATTTGACCAATCGGTGCACATTGTATTGCCAGGGGTCACCAGACATGATGCACAACAGTGGTGCTTGGCTCATGCCTTTGAGCTGGTGGAGCTCAATCCTCAAGAATTGCCAGATGAAGATGGTGAGTTTGTGTGTGTTTTCAAGCGTAACATTATATGTAAACTACAATACGTTTGTTTTCATTCACATTATGCTTTAATATTACATCACTACTGTGAAGAGTCCCATTCACATTTGTTCCGTTGTATTTACCAGATGACTTCCCGGAGTCCACGGGAGTGAAGAGAATTGTCCAAGCTCTCAATGCCAATGTCTGGTCTAGCGTGGAGATGAAGGACGGTGAGATGACCTGTCATATCAGTACACTTCTCCGCTTTAATTGTTCACGATGTCGACGGCGTTACGTTGTTGATGATAATATTACCATAATTTGTGTAACTCACTGAAGAGATACCATCAGAGAGTGTCTGATCACTTTTCTACACATCTCCTAGAGCACAATCAGGGCTTTGGCTTGATGAGCAGCCTGGTGGCATCTAGACACAACAACCTCCGAAATTGCCAAGACCCAGCTGTCAGTGACATTATGATTGTTGTTTTTGTTACTTTTGAGAATTTAAATAATTTCGTACTTACCAGTATAATTATCTTTTACAACCACCTGGGACACATTTTCATAAAGGAGCATGCTAACTTACCTCGGTTTTCTGTGACAGTCTTCCAGTTCACCAGTAGAGGGCGCACATAACAGTGAAGAGGCTAGGGTTACAGAAGGAGGTGGTGATGCACCAACTCAGGTGGACACAATAGTTGGTAAGCACACTAATGTCTGACGAATATACAACTTCAAAAAATATAAGAAGATAAACCCCTTAGCATAAAACTTACATGTTTAAATTAAAATATTATACAAACTTGTAAAAGGATGCATTGGCTATTGTAGGTGTAATTAAGGCATTACATGTTAAATGTTCTGATTTTATTTCTTAGATCCAATGATTGATTTGGACATCCAGGAGCTAGCTAATCTTACTGCAGGTGATGCAGATATGGAGAACTTTGAACGCCTCTTCACCAAACTAAAAGAGATGAAAGGTAATCGGTTAACAATGAACACACACATAAACAACCTTGTCAACAAAAATAACCAGAATACTGGTCTCTGTTGGCCTTTTAACCGGATGAGTATTGAATCAACTCTGTAGCTTCCTTACAGTACCTGAATATTAAGTTAGGCCCACTGATGTTACACGAAAGATACAACAGAACAAATGTGAGTCTACATACTAGTGATGTAATATAAACATGTATTGTAATTTCTTTCATGTTATAAAATACTAAACTCACCATCCGCCATTCTGTTGTTTCTCAAAGACATACTTGTCATGTCTGCAAAGCTGATTGCTATCTCTAGTGGTAGTATGTGTTCTTTAATTACTCCAGTTTAAATTAAGATATTTATATTTGAGTACAAATCAAACTACAACAACAGACTTCAGTAACTTGAGAATAATTACTACCTGTCTCTTTCCCCCCCCCTCAACCAATAGAAAAAGCCTCATCATTACCTCATGAGCAGAGAAAAGTTCATGCTGAAAAAGTAAGTAACAGTACGTTTACCCCTATAGACATGTGTTATCTGTTAACCTGTTTTCAGTGTTTAAATTGTGATTCTGTTCATTCTAATTACATATCCTAATTGTGTTAGAGATGTTACAAATACTGAATATACTGTATGTTTATTGTAATAAATGCATTTAAGCATTTACAATACAGGTATTTTTTGCATTGCATTTTTGACTATTTACATTAAGTTAATGTTGCTTCCAAGGTAGCGAAAGCCTTTTGGATGGCCATCGGTGGGGAGCAAGACGAGATAGAGGGCTTATCATCAGGGGAAGAAAGCTAAACAATAACTACAAGTGACTGAGTCGTCCTTTCCCCTGATTGTTCATGCCTCTCCAAGGTCTCCTTCAACATCCAGCACCGAACACCATGAGTACAAAGGGACTGAAAGATGTCACTGTTTCAGACATAGTGATATTTGTAATTCTTTGTCTCCTTGTGTGAAATTAATTCTGCAGTGCTGCTGTGTAATTAAAAGCAGCCGGACTTTCTTATTAAAGATCGAAAGCCCCTTGGTGGAAAGGCGATTAAAAGACCCAGTTTTAACCCAGAGTGCATCAAGCCGAACAGGGCATCAAGTAGTAAAGTTGCAGACGGTTGTGCTATGAAAAGCCTGTAGTGTGCAAATCATAATTTCAACCAACCAAATTATCAGATTTCACAGATTAAAAGACACCAGGACCTAGAGAATAGTGAGAAACTAACAAAATCAGATAGTTGGGATGAAAGGCTGAGTGCTTCAGTCTGTCACATGAAGGCCAATCACTCAAGTAGCAATGTGTGGTTCGTTTTCAAACCTTTTATATTGATGGCCATTCGTTAAAGGAGCACTAAGTGGTTTCCCCCGAAGGTTCTTTAACTGCATAGTGACACCGATCGACGTGGGCGGAGCTGAGCTCAAAAGCAGTGGTCACACTACACTTTTTCACTTCGCCCTCGTAATGATGATTTAAACACCTGCTTAGTTTTAATGTCATAACATATTCACGTCAAAGTTCACATTTTTAACACTAACGGTACAAAGACAAGAAAATTCTACACATATGCATAGGGATGCTTTTTCTGCACTCAGTGTGCATTTGAATGGAATGCCAAACTGTAGTGTGATTGGACTTAAGCGTAAACATTGCAACTTTCATGGCAAGCAATGTAGTATCTCATTACTGTATATACCTACAAAACAATTTGAATCTCCATCTGAAAAAAATAAACTGCTTACTGCTCCTTTTAAAAAAAAGGTACAGTTGTCACTTATTTTTAAGGGACATATGTGCCTTTTGAATCACAGCTATTTGTGAACCTTATATTGAATTTAAACCTAAATGATTAAAGACTAATGATTTTAAACTGCTGGTACTGTACCTGTAGTTAATGTTTGAATTTTATATTTATAATTTGATATAACAACCTCAAATCAAAGAGAGAGCAGGGTTTTCTTTACCAACAAGACAGAACATGTATTCAGAATAGTTTTATTAGGTCCTCACAGATAACAAAAATTACATTTCAAAAGAAATTTAACAAACATATACATACGACCTGAAATGCACAAAGAATATAAAGGAATAATTGTACTGGTACAGATTTAACTACACAATATTTCAGTTTAGCACCGTATAACTGTTTTGAACAGATGACTATTCTGTACTGCAAGGGTGGTGGTAGCATGGAAATTTGACACTAATCAAGGACACCAAGTATATTCACATGCCTTATATCATAACGTTAATGTAATGTGGGATATATAATAATTACCGGACAAACAAAATACCACTACCACCAATTTCTTATACTGATCACAGCAAGGTGTAAAACCAGTTACCAAAGGGGAGCATATAAGTGTACCATTGTCTAAAGCTGACAAGAGACTGTGTATCAAAGTACCACCTCGCTGCTAGTGAAACCTCTACCCACAGATGTCACTGTTCTAAAGCCTAAAACACAATGAACTCCACTACCAATACCCGATACCAAATATCACTTTTTAGCTATTAAGAAATATCTTTTCCAGTAACAGTTGGTACAATAGTTTCATTATTAAAATATAAGGCATCCTATGCCTACCAGTATAATACTCAACATGGGACAAAACAAGGCTAGGCTTTACGGCCAATCAAGCCAAAGAGATTTTCTGCACAAAAATATATCTAAGCTTTCCTGCAGTGGTGTGCCACATTGAAGCCAAGCTTCATTATAGACCATTATAAATCATTCCTACTTTGATACTCCAAGTTCAAAACTTATATGAAAACGCCCATTCATACAACACATTTAGGCTATATCAGTGGTTACTCAGGTCCACCGTATCAAGCAATGCAGGACCATAATACATCACAAGCTATAAATATTTATGTACAATGATCATTATGGGGTGATAATAGAAAATATATTCCCCCTGTAGGACAGTATGCAAAAATAACTTATAAAATGTCTTCTACTGAGTAAAATAGTTTTCATACAAGGGTTCTTTCCAAGAAACACAATGGCACTAATGTCTATTTTTACTTAAAAACTGTTAAAATACCAATTGATGGAGTAATCAGATATTTCACTATTTTATTAATATAGACATCAGTAAGGGCAGTAAAGTACTTTGTACTTAAAGTACAATTAAATATAATTTCATTACTTCTTTAAATAATGTTATTTCCATGTCAATTGGCAAAGTTAATGAAATTAATGATTTCTCATTAATTGATAATACAAAGATAATGGTGGAGGGACACATTTAAATACAGCTGTAGCATTAAACTACTGAAAAAAATAATTTAATGGAGAATGTCTGAAACAAGAGATTACTAGACTGAAATTGTACAGAGACCTAAACCTCAAAATCAAAACTGTTCTCTCCTTGATAAAGGCAATACTATAATGTAACTAACTACATGATACTGTCTGAATGTATGGTGGTGGTGTGAGAAAAATGGGTTAAGTTTTATTTAACTATCGCTAGCATGTAGTAGTATGCTTGTCTGTCGAGCACAAAACAACATACAAGTCATAAAAACAACTATTGAATGGAGACACAAAGTGCTACTCTTACTAGGAAAGTGCTTTAGAGTATGTGAGGTGAGCTGTTGGGGCCTGTTGAAGGGGTGAGTGCGACATACCGCGTCCATTTCCTTATAGAAAGTAGCTGTTTTTTTTCCTCCACTGCGGTAGGCGAGTGGTTTGTAGAGGCCTGACAATAGGTGTTTGTTCCTCCTACGACACACTAGAGCAGTGGATGCTGGGGGAGCCCATCTGTGTGAGCACCTTGTCCAACCACTGCAAAGGCCCATTGAGATGCAGCTCAATCCAGCAGGGGGTGCTGGTCACCGTCTGACGCCTGAGGAGGATGAGGATAGAGAGGGTATTTGTCATTACCATAACAATAATGAGACATTATTGCACCACAGCGTAACAATAATATCAGAATTGTTGATAAATCACAATAGTGCAGCCATCTACAAATGTATTTAAGTCACGTTTAATGTTCAAAACAGCGCTGTTTCTTCGGCATACAGCAAATTAAGAATTTTATGCAAGTTTTGAAATAAAGGAAGAAGTCAGTGGAAAAACATAATTGTACAGAAAGTCAAACTTTATCAGCAGTGTCTGCTGAGTGACCAAATAAGGTAAGTGACTACAGCAAACTGACAGCAGCTTCACTTCTCCGCTTTAGCACCCAGCTTAGTGTCACTAAAGTATAGAAAATAAGAATCTAGCAGATAAATACGTTTTATTCAGTCGATGTGCAAATGTTTCATTAACGAGCACCAAGCAGTATACAATCATAATGAAGCACAAGCCAGTTTCACATCTTCCTCCTTGACTCTTAGGATATCTGGTGTCAGAAACGCAACATGGACCACTCATGGTCTGGTGGGAATCCCCCTGCACAGTGTTTGAACGTCCTCACCCCCCACCCGGCCACCACTGCATGCCTGTTGCATTCTTACTCTGTTACTCAACTCTCTCCAGCCGACTCACTGCTTCACCCTTCCCCCATCATCTCCCCTGCTCCAAGTCCACCGGCTTCACTCTTTGTCCTAATTCCTTTTCCTTTCACCCCAAAGTAAGGTTCACGTGTCTGTGTCTGGTCATGAACACCAAAATCCCCTACAAGACCTACAGGTCGGGCTTTGGCTCCACAGTTTCACTAAAAGCACCGATCCCATCATCTAATAAAGTAAAACAAACTTCATAAAAACACACCCACAGTCTCCTTCAACAAATAATGCTATTGTCTTTCTAAAAACGCCATGCCAAAGAAGACATACACCAGTACTGGCTTGAAATGTACTTTTGTGAGAAAGGTAGAGTGGGTGTGTAGTGTAATCGGAGCCTGTCTGTAAGTGGCCCCACATGCTATAGTGTGCTGTCTGCAGAATGACAGCTTCTCTCAAGAGAAGAGCACTAGGCAAGGGGGGGGAAGCAAGTTCACAGAGGGCCCCCTTTAGACCCCCACCCCCCAGGCCCCCTGCCTCCCCCACACCCAGAGGATTACTTAGACCATAGCACAGCCCGATACCTTCCCTCAACATGCACAATGTTTATCTAAAAGATTGAGAGAGACAGCAGGCTTTATTGAATCATTGTGCTCAAAGATTCTGCTCTCAGGCTTGAGTGAGAAGTGAAGATATATGCACTCAAACAAAACTAGCATCCATAACGCAGAAAGCTGACATAGCAGGCCCTACTTTCAATGTGCTCATAATGGGAACACATTAAATACAGATTACCAAATGTATTAGAATAAAAAAGAAAAAGGGAAGAAAAAGGGAAGAAAATGTTTGGCTGGTTTTCGTTTGAGAGGTTTCTCACTTTTGAGTCAGAAAGGTACTAGTTAGTTAATTTAATTTAGGCATAATGGATGCATATTAAGCGGTTGAAGTTAAATGCGTCACGAGCAGCTAAAAAAAAATGAAAGCACCAAGTTACCTGTACTCGGCTCCCCAGCCCTTAACAAAACTCATGCGAATGGTGCACATCCGAGTGAGCTGGTAGACGGCCTCAAAGCCCTGGTTGACCGACTGGGCCAGGAGGGCAGCAAACTCTTGGTTGTTGAAGATCTTCAAATTGCAGCCTGAAAAAAAAAAAAAAAAAAAAAAAATTTAAAAAGCGCATGTTGAATCGTTAACAGTGTTACTAAACAGTGGGGCCACTCACCTCAGAACACACACCGGTGATTCTGCAACTCCTGTGTGTGTGTGTGGGTGTGTGTGTAAACACGTTTGCTTGCTGACCTGGAGGGATTTTGCAGACGGTGGCAGGGTGCCAGCCGTAGCGCTGGTTGCAGTTGGGACTCTGGACAAAGATGGCACTGTCACTGAGACACTCTGCAAACACCTCTCCCCCAATATAGTACAATCTCACGCCTCGCCCTGGGAAGGAAGACAGAATGGGAAGTCATCTAGCACAACGGGCGACAGTACCCCGTAGTGCATGCTCCAAACGGCATCCCTCTGAGGGGAAAGCCAGTACCTATGTGTCTGCGCGTCAGCTCCACAGCAGAGTTGCGGTTGACGTTGGACAGCAAGCCCAGGCAGAAGCGTTCAGAGTTGGAGGGGTCTGTGAAGCCATCTACCGTGAGGGAGGGCTGTGATGCGTGGAAGGTCTCTCCCACCCTCTGATTCAGCTCATAGTAAGAGATGGAACACCAGAAGGCGGACTCGCAGTACGTTACTGGCTGAAAGTCTGGCAAGGGGCACAACACGGAGAGATGAGGGTCAGCAGTGCCGGGAATGGCAATAGAAGTCTGTCCAGGTCCAAACCAGTCAATTTGGCTGTGGAGATAATCAATTCCCTTTAAACCCTCTTCACCAGCTGTTTCCCATGATGACCCCAGCTACGAATCACCGGGGAGGGAGGGAGGGAGGGAGGGAGGGAGGGATGGATGGACAATGACTCTCTTGGTGGCTTCGCAAGCATATAAAATTACCAGGCTGCATGATATTATTATAATTACATTACCTTGAACTGTCTGTAGCTGGCCTTTCTAAAAGGACTACCATACAAAAGCTCTATTCATACCCAATTTCCTCTGTTACTTCCCTGAGGATAAGCCTCCCAGATCCAGTCCGCAGCCTCTGTATTGTACTCACCATCCAACACCTTTCTCACCTAGTCATACACCCACCCTGGCCATAATCCCCGTCTCTGACACAGTCAGACTTGAGTATACGTGAATAGACTTGTGTGAACAATGACATTATGCTTGGTATTCTGTCCGGTGGCTTTTGCTGGGGGAGAAGCCGTGTGTCTAAACGGAGTCGAATCTGTAAATTCATTGGATGAGCGTGTCCGTTATAATCCTGCTGCAGATTATAATCCACGCAGGTCCAGGAGGATGATCCAATCACAGGAGTATTTATAGAGATAACAGTACAGCACAGTACAGCATAACGGGTCACCAGGTGCAGTGAGGCAGGTTTTTTTCCATTTGGACAGAGTGACTAAGCATAACTGGCCCTACCTTGTTGGTTTAACACCTGGAACCCCCCCAAAGATAAATCCACACCTAAATGCGTCAAGTTGCATAATAAGTGCAACATAATACCTTCAAACCATATGAATGCACATGAGGAATAACACAATATAAATTATGTTGCGTTTTCTCACCAAGATTATTGTTTGCTGGGGAGACCGGGTTGGGCGACAGGCTGGGCGAACCTTTAAAGAAAAGGAACAAATGATTGGGTCAGGACCTGTACGAGACCTGTTCTGTTCAAAACTACCCAACCCCACCCATCCGAGAGGTGTGTATATTCGAGGATGTCTCACCTGTGTCCATGCTGTGGTTAAGTGGGTGGTCACTGGTCTCTCCATCCTCGCTCAGATATCCTGGTGGAGGAGTCTCTGAAAAACACACACAAACTGTTGAAATAAAAGCCCTATAACTCCTAATCCCAGAAAACCCGGTCAGTCTGTTTAAGATTGCACAAATGTGAGCCTTTTTGACTTTGAGCCAACACCTAATTTGTAATGCATTAAGGTATTTAATTAAATCAATCCGATCCAACAAACATTTCCATTACTGTATATAACTTGGTGGTTTGTTTAAATTAGCGTGTGATATAGATCTTAAACATTTTCAGTGAGTACACATAAGTACGCTGACTAGCGTTCTATAAAAGCCATACTTCATAATCATCATGGAACTGGGTTTGTGATTACCATCTATAAAAGTACCATAAAACTTCCAATAAAAGCCCAGGCTTTTATTTGCTTCAATCACTGAACTGACCCTGCCTGTATGTTGGTGTGTCTATACGGGACAGGCCTTCAATAAATTTCGCCCAAAACTCTTGCTCAGCAAAGATGGGAAATACTATCAAATTGATTATTTAAACCAGTATATTACTTAAAAAATTTGTTTTCAATTAAATTAGAACAATATTCACAACATTTATGAAAAACTGTTTTGATTATTTTGATCAGTGGACCCTAATGGACTAAAGGAATATATATCGAGGAATGGACATATTCTGACGATATAACCGCTTCAAAAGGTAGGGACTGACAACTTTTTTCGTCTCTCTTGTTTACCATTCTGGTAAATCTGAATTGATTATACTTTCCTTAAAATTAACTGAACGATTGAATTGTGGAGAATCTAACAATGTGTTGCATGTCTATATTGACAAAAGTTTAAACATGTATATTTGTATGCGCGATCTAAGCAGCTTAGCACTAGCTCTATACATCCAAAGTACAAAAACCCAACCAGGCGTCTAATTGAGACAGGCGTCTTATTTGTCAAAACGTTTAGCCACACCAGGCCAGTAAAAGTGACAGGTATCTATTTGGGGCTTATATTTGAAGTTTTACGGTAGTTACAGTGGGGAGGGTAAGTATTTGATACACTGCCGATTTTGCAGGTTTTCCTACTTACAAAGCATGTAGAGGTCTGTAATTTTTATCATAGG
>JAOEHI010000021.1:2189284-2200120 GCA_025447815.1 Percopsis transmontana
GTGTGTGTGTGTGTGTGTGTGTGTGTGTGTGTGTGTGTGTGTGTGTGTGTGTGTGTGTGTGTGTGTGTATGTGTGTTCCATATGTGTTGCGAGCGGGCTCAACTATCAGAAGCCATGCGTGTGAAAGACCTGCAGCCACCAGATCCTATAAGAAAACACCTCACACAACGCCGGTCATGCCAACGTCTTTAACACGATGTGATCCTCCAATCTTCATTTCCTCAGATTCCACATAAATCATTCTTAGGCCCATGTGAGCAGACAGGCTAGCATAAACACCTGTTGTGGTGCGTGTCACTGCTTTAATGTGTGTCCGTAAATGTGAGAATGCTGTCCGTGTGTATGTGTGTGTGTGTGCGCGAGTGTGTGTGTGTGTGTCTGTGTGTGTGTGTGTGTGTGTGTTGGATGAATCCATTCCGAGAAGCTGGCTACAAAAGAGGAGGGGGAAGGACTGTGAAATCAAAAACAGCCCCAGCAGGCTACAAAGAAACCTCAGCTGGAATAACTCACTCACAAATGTTACTCTGCTTTACTGAATGCAGGCAGACTGGTTCATCCTCAAACACAGGATACCTCTCATCTCCTCTCCTCTCCTCTCCTCTCCTCTCCTCTCCTCTCCTCTCCTCTTCTCTCCTGTCCTTCAGGATACTCTTTTTTACTAGTACAGGTTTGAGACTAGTACAAAAGGACAAAGGACAAATCTGCACTGATCATTCCATTGCAAACAGGGCCAACCCCTTAAACCTCAAAATAAATGACTCCAGGTGTGTGTCATGTAACAGTGTTAACACATTATTCCTGGTCAGAGACCCCATATTTAATGAAATGTGTTGTATTGTGTAAACATAGGTGGGTATTTGGCAAAAACAGACACATTTAGTGGTCAAACGCACACTATTTCAGTTGAATTTTGCTATTGGTTGCTTACGTGCCGAGGTCCCCTACATCACAAAGACAAACCCCGTCAACCTGCACCCTCCCTTTCCCAAACTAAGTTGCCTTTATTAAAAGTCTTTGGCCGGTTGAAACCAGTGGGTTTGTTGCCTCTTTAATGTTTTTCGAGGCAAACTGACAATCTGAACCATCATAAGAAAAGATCATCAGGGTTGCCTGAGGTAGAGAAAAATAGGTATCTGAGGGTGTGCAAGAAGGGAGGCTTGTGTGTGTGTTTAGGCCTAGAGGCTTGTTTAGCTGACCTCAGTGAAAGCAAACCTCATGACAGAAGGTCTGGCATTGTCTGTGTGCCCGGGCTGCTCTGGAGCCAGACGGTCTGCCTGCCGCCAGCTTTGCTTGCTTATAACTGCTGAGAACATCCGATCCCCTTGGGGAGGACGAGGGGAGGGAGGGGGGGGGGGGGATCTACTGCACCACTCGCCACTTCCTTCTCTGTCTTTATCTCTTCTCTTTAGAGAAGGAACGAGCATTAGCCAGGTCATCAGCCAGCATGTTTATAGTGTATGTACTCTGTGTGTGTGTGTGTGCAAAGATGGAACACAGCGGAGAAAGAAAGACTAGGCCAAGCTGAGAGATGGAAGGGTTTGTAAATATACCGGCAAATTTCAACAACCCAGAACACGCGAGGCAACAAAAGGGAACTGAGGTCATTTTTCTTTCACATTTGATCTAGCTCATGTCGGAGCAACATTCCAATGTAGGTAATCGCAGGGAGCGTGAGCATTTCATTGATGAGTTTGTGTTCACTTTTATCCAGTCCAGTTCACTTCCACTAATTCATCTATCACGGGGGCTCGAGGCTCTGGAGCCTGACAGAAACAAATGGTCTCTAATCACCACCAGACGCCCATGTTGAACCATGACAGAAGACTTCCATTCCCGTCCAGAGTTGGGGATGTTTAGCGTGTCCATCCAACGCGCTCCTCCACATGTGGCCCTCTCGGAGCACTAACCATTCTTGAAAAGACCAAGAAAGATGGAACATTTTCAGATTAACATATTGCATAACCCTGGGTGGAGTATTTCCCCTCTCCGAATAGTGTCTCAAAATAGTCTGTGGATAGGGTGAGGTATTTATATTCAGGAGTGTTTATATGCAGTAGTATTAAAGAAAGGAAAGTAAACAAGCAGCAGGAAGGTGAACCAATGCTACCTAGGCTGGTCATCCATTTCTCCGTACTGACGCCAATGTGACCACAGGCGTCATGACTGCATGGAAAGAGGTGAAAGCAGCACAGAGTCCCACTATAGAAAAGCAGCAAAGCAAAAGCTTGAAGCGAAAAAAGGCAGGAAGTCTGTTGGAGATAAGAGAAGTTTAGAAGCGAACTCTAGTTAAATGTAGAAATGATATACTTACAAAAAACAATCTCACAAACCTCACATGTGAAATTTGTGTCTTTTCCGTAAGGGCATTAAAACTTAAAGGCATACTCCTTAATCACATTATAGTGCTGCATAGAAACAAAACCCTATATTTCCACCTCAGTTTGTTTGGAAACCCAAAACCAAAACATCCAGTGTTGTTTTGGTTTAAAACTCTGAGAAGAGTGCCCCTCCCACATTCGTAGTCATGTTTCCAAACATAGGGTGCACATGTGGGGTTCTGGTGGGTGCCATACAGTAACGCGATCGAGAAGTGTACCTTTAAAGTCACAGCTGATCTCATAGCCAAGATGTCAAAGGAACAACAGAAAAACAGAAAAAATGGGGGAATGAGACCACTGCAGCCTTCTGCACTGTCATGGAGAACTTGGTAGAATGCCTGAGTTAAGATGTTACAACTGAGGAGCAAAGTACAGTAAAAGTGCTGAAGGATCCTGATATGCCATGGGACCGCTCCGAGCCAGAGCTAACTATAATCTGACAGTCATATTTCACCAACGGGAACAGTCTGCTTTAGCCTGAGATCACCCCCAGCACAGCTACAGAAAAAGAAAAAATATTACATTTGGCTCGAGCTATTTCCTTTAATATCACGTAACTGAGCGAGAGGGAAAATGACTGCTAGTGTCACTGCAGCGAAAACCGCAATGTCTATTTATTGCTCCATTGTATATTTTTCTTAACAGCTATTACAAGGTAAGTCCTTGAAAGTCTCCGGTATATCTTACATACTGGGAAAAAACGAGCAGTCATCTGCTGCCCAGATTCCTAAGCCTGTGTCCGGTAGCAAGCTCCACAGTACACACTTACAACACAGGACAAGGCCCAAACAACATTGCACATCTGGGGCCTCAGCTGGCCGACAGCCACATGTACTCCCCTGTCCTCTGGAGCGCATAAGGGCTCACTGGAAGAGTTCAGTTTCATACCTGCAGCTTGAACCACAGCTCAGAGGGTTTCTATTTGGAGGTCAAACCTAGTTCACACACAGCATGGCAAGGAAACATTGCCTTGCTGCGGGTCCTGGTTTGTTTAAAGATCTGAGAAGTGGTTCCCAAAGTGGGGGTCGAGACCCCATGACAGGTCGTGAAAAGCCTTTGCGGGGTCGCAAGATGATTTGAAAATCTTGAAAAACTTTTTGTTAGAAATATGTCTTATTTTTAATTCAACACATTTTGTAAAATGTATATACAGTATATATTATTATAATTACTATTACTTAGCTAGACTACATTTGGATAGCAAAAACAATTGGTTAATGGCTTCTTATTTTGGGGTCGGGGCTCAAAAAGTCTCAAGCAACAATCTAAAAGACCATTCCCTTACACACAACAGACATCTCCAAGACACATGATCTCATAACCACGTAACCAAGTCATAGCCTTTTTGCTAGTGATCTGGTTTGGTAACATTGCACAGTAGCTGCTGGCAGATGAACAGTTGTATTACAGGTTAATGGTAACACAAGAATGTGTTGTACAGTATGTTGTAAATCCTACATTTGGCAGCTCAAATGATCATACTCAACCCTCATTTCATCCCAGCCATTTAGAACTGTGGGAACCAACAGCGCCGATCCGCAACTCTGCGTGACTATCTTTGTTCACTGAAGCATCAAAGCTACAGTATGTGGCTGTTCACACAGTAAACACCAGCATTAAGGCATTGTATGAGAACTAAAGATATTATATCTGCCTTTGAGGATTACAGTATTTTGAAATGTTACTGATGGCAACAGACACATTGACAGTGACTAATTCCACTGTTATGACTTCTGATTCAAATTAAGGGGTTGAAATGATTTCGTAACAGTCCACGATACCTAGAATTTTCTGTCAGTAGTCAAGGCACAGGAAACACTGGTGGGAACCATTTGAGATACATTATGTTTAATAAGTATTTCAAATACATGTAAAAAACTTAAGTATTTGAAATACGTGTTGACAAAGAACAACAATTTTTTGTCAACACTTTGTGTATACTTTTTCTTATTGAATATCATACCCTTTCGCCAAACACTGAAATAATCTCTTTTGTATGACAATAGAAGAGTCAATTCCATTCTGACCTTTTTTTCCCCTAATCATCTTCCCTTTTTTTCCTGAACAAGGGTTGACAAGTTCTTGCCTTTCCTGGCCAGTTAGCCAGAGACCCAACAATGGAGCCCTTGTCTGAGACTTACCCCTGTCAGACAGCACACTTTGATATTAAAAACTGGTGAGGAGAGAGGAAGGAGGGGATCAGAGGGGGGTGGGAAGGATAATAACAAAATCCCACTGTCTCCTCTGCCCACGTCTATAGGTGTAGCCTCATTATGGACTCACAAATATTTGTCCAGTCAAAACAAAATAAAACAGCTCTGAGCAGCACAGATAAGACTCCAGTATGGCCCTCTCAAACAACCACCTGCCTATTCTCTCTTCTCTCTCAAACAGCGATCACATTGACACACGGGGCCTCCTTTAGACATGAGTGCTAAACATGCCTTTTACGTTGGGCTCAGGCCTTTGCCAGAGGGAAGAAATCCCCTGATACTGTACCTCCCCGACTGAGGCTGTGCCAAAGACCTGAAATGCTAGCAGACGCCTGGCTACGTTTAGTGTTCCAGTGCAAATAAAACACCTAGAACACCAAATTTATCCTGCCCTTGGTTTACACCCATTCTCAACAGTGAGAGCTGGTGAGAAAAACACAACTTACAAGCTCGAGAACTGTGTGACGTAAAACAGACACAAAAAAAACAAAATTTCATAGTAGGCTATCTTTCAAAAACACATCTGTCAACCGGAGTCAATAGAGCTCAGTAAAAGGCCTCTTTTCAATTAACAACCTGTTCTGGGGCCAAGGGGAGCTGAATGGCCCAACAGGTAAAACGTGCACGCTTTCCGAACGGGAGCGACAAGCCGCGGCATGCCGGCCCATCGGGAAGAATGCAGAAGTAAGTGTAATGAGGATAGTCTTTCTCTGCTCGGCTTTCAAGATGCCTGCTATTATCTTGATTTTGAAGAGCCCCGGGGGCAGTTATTACGGCATTTATATTAATTCCCCTGGCTCGCTTTATTTTGTTCAAACAGGCCAGAAAAAGAACTCTAACAATTAGAAGAATGCAGGCGAGGAGACTCTACGCAAGCCGAAGCCAGGCCATGTTTATCTGAGCTCTGTAGGTGACATGGTGACATGTCAGCTCACCTGAGGGCTCGGTGAGCTGCTGTGCTCTCACGAGGCTGACCTGCGTCTCATAGCTGGAGGCTCATTCCTGTTAGTGATTCCAGGACGTGTTAAAGACTCTACAGAACATCATCGGGCCCCTGGGGCTCGGACAGGCTGCCGCCACCCGTACCTGCCGCCGCAGGTGAGGGGAAGGGGGCGGGCACTCGCATAAATCTGCCCAGGAATCCATGGGAACCGCGCTCCCCCGCGCGGCAGTAAAGCGATTGGTTCAGCGAGCAGACAGTGAAGCAAGAGCACCTGTCTTACGAGAATAAATTACCTGGAAATGATCACAGTGTGGATGAAAAGAGATGCATGGCAAATTAATTAGGTATTGAGCTCTGCCCTGCACTGAAAAAGTGCAGTCCAGATGAAGCAAAATAACAAAACGACAGCATGCGGTCTAGCTTGCAATTTGGCCGCACTCGCAACGACTGCCTGCTACGTTAGCTAGCTAGCTTAGTGTCAAGAGCCCCCCTCCTCACCCTTGTCCCCCCTTTCAGGTTCTATGTTCTCTAACTTCTCTTAATCATTTTCCTTCCCACACACATTTTTAGTCTTTTATACAAAAATGTGCACAGCCCACTCTCTCTCTCTCGCTCTCTCTCTCTCGCTCTCTCTCTCTCGCTCCTCTCTGCTGCTTCTCCCAATATCCCAGGCTGTCTCTCTCCTGTCGGCCCCTGCCCCCCCCCCCCTCCCCTCCCCCCGCCTTGCTCGCTTACAGCGAGGTGCTGACAGAAGTTTGCATTCACAGTCTTTTTGTTAAGGCTCTAACAGGAGCCAGCTGAAAGACAGCAGCAGATTAAGATGTTAAACAGCCTCATATGGGATGGCACAGGGCGAGCGAGGCGGTCGGGGCTGTGGACGCGGAGACAAACAAAAAAGGCCCAGCGATGTGAGATGGAGATCGTGTTGCTCGGCCCTCAAGGAGTAAGACATGTTATTAACACGGGCTATGCTTATTGGCTGGGAAGCCCTGAGGGAACATTTAAGTTCTCAAGGGGCCTCTTGGACCCACAAAATCATTGAGCTTATGGGCAAAAGGAATCCCAGCGTGCCTTGGTTTGGACACTAATGGGGTCATCACACCCCCCAACCACCTTCTAACCACAACCAGCAGCCTGGTACAGTCTCCTAGGGTCCAGGCTTTGGTACTTGATTGTGATGTTTATTGATAAAATCATAATGCTCTAATGCTAAGCAATCTTAAGAAGCAAGAAAATTACTGAGCAAACTTAGTTCTGAGAAGTTATGTGCTGCTATTTCGTAGCATTAAGAGAAGCCAACGATTTCTGGCAAAAGGCCAGCTCCTTCATTAGTTGTACCATATACCTACACCGGGCTAAACTTGCAGTGGCAAATACTGTCATGTACTATTATACTGTTGCCTTGCTCTTCTGCATAGTGGTTTTAACATTAACAAATCAAATCCATCAAAGAGTCAAATTCTGTTTTCCAATAAATTCACAGGTGTCTTGCAACCAGCATTGCATCACTTATGTATGCAGTCCAAATGAGTGATTTGCTTTCCTCTCCGTTTACTTGCACGAGCAAATTTCATGTACAAGTAAACACTTTTGCTAAAGTAATGAAAACCATTGTGTGGCACTGGACTGGTTTTCATATTGCTGTTCCCATTTAAATCACAAAATTAAAAAACAAAATAAGCTGAACAATTACACAGACAAGTCAGTTTTGTTTAGCGAGGCTTTTACATTAAAATAAAATGCTCCAGCACAACAGCCTGGCAGGCTTCAGCAGCAGTTAAAAGCTGTCGTGGTTTCCCTCATTGGATTCCACAGCGTTTCAAGTGAACCAAGCGACTCTAGTGAGACTAGAGGGAGCCCTGATTTGTATTTGTTCGAGCGTTCACCAAACCTCTAGCCTTTATTGTGAATGCCACGCGTGAAAATTGCTAATTTGTACTAAGTTGGTTTGGGAAAGCTTAATTTGTCTTTTTCTACACCTAGGAATATGAAACATTAACTGTTTTTTTACATTTCAATCCTCCTACAGTTCAATTTATTTTGATTGGTCCCTGTACACCACGGTTGACGTCTAATCATATATTATCCGTATTGAAATGAACACACCCACCAACTGTCTTACGCTTGCACGCACACTCATGCATGTGCAGGCATTTACACAAGACACAAACTCAAAGGGAAGACACAGGGATACACACACACACGTTGGGCTTCCACTGGCCCTCAGACATTCAGCAGGTATGTTAGTGTGGACACAGGCTGTGGTGCATGGCCCTGGAATGTGAAACCTGACCCCTGGGTTGGAATTTGAGCCTGCTCACTCATCTCCACACATCTTAGAGATACGCTCCAAATCTCCTCTCATAACTTGTGCCTCACTCTGCCCGGCAGAGTTCTCCAGCAGCTAAATAAAGTCATCATCTTGTTTAGCTTTAGCTCTGAAAAAGACATTTACACCAAAAGAATACAAGAATGGAATCATATCTCTGATGAAACATAGCTACATTATGCAGTTTACTGCGTTGTTTAAAGTGAAGATGGAGAAGTTCCAGGTGAGCAGGAGGTTGCAGGTGTCTTTGTGTCAACAGAACACAGCAGAACAGAACCAGCAACGTGGACATCTAGGCTCCTGAGGAGAGGAGGAGGAAGAGGAGGAGGAAGAGGAAGAGGAGGAGGAAGAGGAGGAGGAAGAGGAAGAGGAGGAGGAAGAGGAGGAGGAAGAGGAGGAGGAGGAGGAGAGCCCACATGGCTCCATCAGCCCCAGTCCACAGAACCACCAGCATTGCAGGCCAAACCTCAGACTGGAAGCTTGGAAGGCAAAGCAGTGTGACTGCATTTCCTGAGTCCACCCCATTTAAACTCACAATATGGAACATATTAGGAGCCCTGGTGAAAAAGAGGGGGCCACGTTCCTAGATCTACTCTTTTACAGCCCTCTTGGAGAAACAAAAAAAACTTCTAAGAGGACAAACTAGGCTTGTGGAAGTTGTTGAGCTCTCGGCTAGATCAAAGGGCATGACGTATTTTAATAAATAGGATTACTTTTCAAAACATGCGTGAGACTCTGTGTAACGTGAGTGTATTTAGGTCCTACTTGGTAGAAAGTATTACAGTAAATTGATCGTAAAGTAGAGAAGCGACTCTTGAATATGTTCTGTCAACTTGCCCTAAAGGTTCAGGACACTTATATACAGCTCAGCACCGGCGTAGCACATCACATTCATGTGCAGTTGCCTCACAATTTAGCCAGCGGGGCGTGGTAGAATTTAATTGCAGCTCTTAAATCAACTCTATTATTAAAGGCTGGTATAAATCACTGCGATCTCTGATGCAATATTAAAGCGAAATATGAAAATTGCGTTTCTTCTTATCAATATAACCTTTTATATGAGGAGAAAAGAATTTTCCTTCACCCCAAGAGAAGTAATCGGGTGTCCATGTGCATTCTCTTGAGGGAACAGGGACTTGGTAGGCTACTTGTTACTGATTATCTGAGAAAATTCCATCCTTACACTTAGGTCATCCTCAAAACAACTCCTCTCAGTCCCCTACCCACACCTCAAAACCAAAGGTGACCGGGTTTTTTCTGTTGCTGCCCCCAGGCTCTGGAATAGTCTCTTTTCCCACATTAAGTCCTGTCCCACCATTAAACATTTTTAATAAAATTTAAAGGCCCACCTTTTTCTCTTGCTTTTAGTTCAATCTGAGGTTGCTCCATGGTTTTTGTCCACTCTTAATTTATGTTTAATGTCCCCTCACTGCACTTTAATCTTATTTTACTACTTTGATTTTGATTTGATCCTCATACTCCTTATTATTTTTATTATTGTATACTTGTATTGGTAGACCATCTGCCTTGACTGGAAAGCATTTTGGGTCAACTCCTGTTTTTTTTAAATGTGCTATATATATAAAAGTGACTTGACTTGACTTATTATCATTATTATCATTATAATTATTGCATTATAGTGCCCCCCAGAACCCAGAATTTCTTCCCCGGCTGACTGTTGATGTTTAAAACATAACCGTCCACTGAAGTGTGTGTGGGTGGCTGCAATCAAAAATCGAGGGGTCTCCCTTTACTGTGACTCATAAAGAAAGAAAGAAAGGGAGAGAGAATCACGGCGGCAGGGTTATGGCTGGGAGCCGCTAAAAGAAATGGCTGCGGTCATTCACACAGTGAGTGTGACTTCATTCTACCGCCTGCGAGAAGTGACACTTGCAGCACGGAATTTTACAGAAAAACTTCCGGAGCCATTTTGAATTAATGGAAAGTGTTGAGACCTGTTTAAGTGGATTCAATATTTCACAGTTTACAGTTATGGTCTAGCAGAATGTATAAGGGCCTTTGCACAATCCTCTTTTGAGGAGACGTGTACAAAAGGAGTGGAACACAGGGTTTGTAGCTGCCAGAATTGTGCCTAAGGTCATGTGTATGTATATGTCTATGCCTGGGTGTTTTTCTGTGTGTAAGTGTTTGTGTGTGTGCGTGTGCGTGTGTGCTCTCACACTGTGGCATTCTTTTAACCTCTGTGGAAACTCACTAAAATAAATCCTTTTCCTACGTCAGAGGGGCCCCTGTGCACCCTGTAATTACAGTAGGCAGGGTGAGATATGTAGAGACACAGCACTGCTAGGATGCTTTGGCCTCTGAACAACCACCTAAATGCTTTCTCAATGGTCTCATACAGTCTCAAGAGGCACGGCAGCACAATCACAGCGGGCTAAAATACACAGGAACTGTAAAAAGATACATCTCTACCTAGTCTGCAATATAATATTTTCTCTTTCTCATACACATGCAACACGCACATAGAGCTTCAGCAAAATCACAATCACACAATGAACTGCTTTAAATTCAGCCCGTAAGGTAGAACAAAAAAACTCCCATCTGAAAAAGTCCCCCTTTCGCGGTTGCCCCGGCCCATAATCCCCCTGGAGCGCGCGTGGATCCCCTCTCTGTGCGTTGGCGTGTGTGAGCACGCCCAGTAAGGAGGCAGGAGCAGCGAGGAGGTGTAATTAACGCCCTCGGCCGAGGTGTGAAGACTTCCGCGGGCCTACGCTCATGAGAGGGAGAGAGCAGGAAGTGTTTCAGGCGTTGCGTGTAATCTCTATTCTCTCAGAGGTGCTATTAGCTCACTGTGTTTGTGCAGGGGCCAGATGTGGGGGACAAGGGGGGGGGGGGGGGGGAAATGTGGGCGGGAGGTGCCCCACAGGAGTACACCGGCATGCACAGATAGTGCCCCCCCCCCGCCGGGGGCGCGGGGGTGGGGGGGGGTGGTGGGGGGGGGGTGGGGGGGGG
>JAOEHI010000021.1:2211121-2223764 GCA_025447815.1 Percopsis transmontana
TATATATATGCAAGTATGAATGCACATACTGAACTTACACTTAAAAACCAACCCCTCTGTGTTCAGTATAGGGACAAACTGATGATCTAGCTAAGCCACTGAAGATTCAAACATAAATCATCAGAGGTCATTGCCCTCAAAATAAATGTTTTACATTCACGTTTGAAAAGCACGGCGGCTTTCCGAAAGATCAAAGATGGCGAGTTATGTCTGTAAAGCCTAGCCCCGTGTTAGGACAAGAGGGAAGAATGAAGATAGCTCAGGTAGATTAGGCTCTCATGATAGTGAATGAGTAAAAAAAGTCCCTGTTTCAGGGATACTCTTGGTCAAGGTTAGAGACTTTCCAATACAAAGAAAAAGAACCAATCCTCTGATAGCTCATATCTATCCATCATGAGCTCCTGTCCCTTCCCTCTAGCTAAAAGGGCTGGCGTGTAGATGTCAAACGACATGGGCCCCTAGAGTTAATCCACACACAGCATTCTGGAGTCTGAAAGAATGTTCCAGCTATTCTGGAGTTTTAAAAATACTGACAGCCATAGGTTCAGGCACAACTGTCAAAGCTCCTCTGGGGAGAAGGAGAAAAACATTCTTAAATCTATTTTTGCAAAGCAATCAGGTCTGAACCATAGCCGGGCCAGCGAGGCCCGGTCTCAATGTGTTTAACATTGCGGATAAAACGGTCAGAATATAAAAACAGCATCCACAACTGGCACCTCTTCCGCTCTTCTATCCCTGCTCCCCAGGCGATGCTAGCCCATTTACAGTGCCGCGCTCAAATGGAGTATTGTTCCCCCTCGTAGCCTTGAGAGGAGGCGCACTAAAACACTAAACTAACAGTTGGGGCATTCCATACATTTTTAATGACATTGGCCGCTCTTTATTTGTTGCTGTAACCCCGTGTCCTGGTCTGAATGAATGGTGCTATTGGTAGAGGGCCTGCGGTGCGGTGTGGAGCCAGGGAAGATGGCAACAGCAGGCCTGCCAGAGCTTACGACAAGATTAGCTCTGCGCACTTTTGTTTGCTAAGATCGAATACAGGATGAAAATTATAACCCTGAGCACGCCCTTCTGTTATTTCTTCTAAATGTAGGTCTATCTGTGTTACTGGATTTAAAGTAAACCCCTGCCCACATTATTTACAGTGAGCAAACATGCCAATTGACTTGTCTTTGTTAAAGCAAATGGCAAGCACATCTACAGTATGAGCGTGGACTAACAGTTGTATGCAAGAGGCTGTAGATTAATCTTTATCAGTGAACCTGTCAGATGTTAGCCAAACACCCAGCAGTTCTGGCACCACATTGGCTTGCCAAGAAGTGACAGATAAATGCTAAGCTCAGCAGGCAGGTTTTTGTTGACATGCAAGGGGGTTTCAGGCCTCTCGTAAGACTGCTTTAGATTAGCGTGGCTTTCACTCTTCAGGTAGAGGTCACATTACCTCACCGCTAGGACTTGTACGCTGTGTGGACTAGTCAACTAAATGAAAATGAACCCCAGGAGCACATCCGGCAAAAAAAAGCACCACAAGCGGACGAATAAAAGTACTAATTCAAATGTTCACACCCCGGACTGAGGCGATAGCAAGGCACCAGCCCACCAAAATAAAGTCAAGGAGGTTACAAGTCTTTAAAGTCACTAACCCCTGACAGAAAAAACTGAATTTCTGACGCACCACACTCTAACAATGCTGAGAATGGCAAAACAAAACAAATGGCGTTATCTCTCTTATCAATGGCTCTCTCATTTTTCTCTGTGTTACGTAAGGGGAAACGGAAGCCAGGCTCCCAGGACAGGAACAGATACTTGAGAGAAGGATTCTGGGTACAGGCCGCACACCAATACGGAGAGAAAAGAACACTGGATCCTTCAGGATGTATTGCTGCCCCCGACTTAACTACAAACAAGACACTGTAAACGGGACAAGATAAATGGGGGAGGGGAGCCCCTCACGTCCCCCCGAAGACGCTGGCCTTCTCGTCAACATTCCTTCGTCTCCCCCCACCCCGCGCGGCTGCAAAAACGCAGGCAAAAACGCAGGCAGCTTTTTAAAACAGGATGTTTGTCTGAAGCCTCCTTCCCCTCAAATAAACAATCCGCAAAACCTGATTTTCTGAAGGCAGGGTGGAAGTACTCCAGTCCCATTATTTCCACATCCCGTATCCTGGAGCACTGGGGCTCCTGAGGGAGTGTGGGCGGCCAGGCACCGTGCAGGCTCGGGCTGCGGTGGAAACCTGAGGCCATGTGCCAGACAGCCGGGGGGAGATGGGCTCAGGCTACACGGCCCTGGGGGGGTGGCAGCTGGAGGAAGGGTACCATGGCCTGACCGGGGCCCACACTGACACAGTTGTGACCGAGCGGTGGCTTCTGTACCCCCTCTGATTATTTTCCAGGCCCAAGTACCCCTTTACCAGACTAAAACATTTAATCTAACTTTAATAATAGAATTTAATATAATATAACAATTGATAGTAAAAAATAAAAAAATAAAAAAGAAAAGAGCATTATATTTAAAAGTCTGCTAAAATATTACAAAATTACACAGCAATAATAAATAAATGGACAATTTGTGACCTCTGGTGGCTCTAGGAACGCATAGATTAGAGCAACTGCAGTGTATTCTGCCTATTCATAAATAGGCAGAATTTAAATATAATTGATTACAAATTGAATCATTTCTATTTTTCTCACATACCCCCTGTAGTACCTCCACGTATCACTAGGGGTGCGTGTACGCCCATGTGTTAGTCTACCTGCAGTCAGAGTAGTACTGGAATATCAGTCCGGAGCTGCCAATAATACACATGTACCAGCTTTCGATGCTAAGCTTAAACATATCCTTGAAGGACACACGAGTGCCATGGCAGTGAAGCAGGTCCCTTCCCTGGTCTGTGTGTCACGTGGCACCGTGCTTGTTATAAATTCATCAGCTAGCAGTGGGTGAAGTGGGTGCGTTGTAAATGATGTCACCCGCATTAAGTCACCCAAGCGTCCGGGTTTAGCTCAGCAGCGACCGAAAGGTGCCACGACGTGAGCGCAACATCCAGTACAGCACCACAGACACTGCCAGATGATCTCATGTGTGTGTGTGTGTGTGTGTGTGTGTGTGTGTGTGTGTGTGGGAGGGAGGGGGGGCAGTAGAGAACAAATTAGCGGGGCTAGTCTAGCCTGTGTATTTTCAGATGTCTAGATAGGCTCTTCTAATTAGCTCCTCGCAGAAGCAAGGAATCGCACGCCTTCTGAGTCAGCTCAACATCTATGGCTCCAATCTAATCTTCTCTGATCTGTGGCATCACGTGCCTTTAATTATACTGTCTAATTAGCCCATGTATTTCCACCGCCTCTCACACACACACACGCACACACACAGACCCAGACAGGAGCGGGCCGTGCCCCGGTGCAGGCTTGCTCCTCCCAAACGGACAGGGCAGGGAGGCAACGATCTGCTGGGGATCCACAGACACTACTAGCGCGTTAGCATGATACACCTGTACGTGATTCATGTCAAGCGCGCAGTCGGGAGCGTTGCGCAGGTGAGCCAAGAGGTCTGTCTGTCTGAGGCCTCGGCGCCTGCGCTCTCCGCACTTTCGTTTCCCTGAGCGATCTCAGGGTTCCATTACTCGCGGTCTGTCCCAAGTCAATATCACCATCTACCTGACGCAGCCTTGCCAGCGAGGCATCTATAGAGACTACCTCCACAGGCAGGCAGCCAGGCAGGCAGGCAGCCAGGCAGGCAGGCAGCCAGGCAGCCAGGCAGCCAGGCAGAAGGAGAAAGGCGTTATTAGTGTTTGAAAGCCCCGACTACTTGCTGGTGCCCCGGGTCTGTCCTACAGGGGTTTTTGGTGCAGCCGTGACCCCTCTAATGTGTCCTCTCTCACTGGCTCCACACACAGTCGTGCAGTAATGTGCTGGACACACGGAGCCAGGGGGCTGCTAACAGGCACATCCTCCGACGAGCGATGCGCGCAGACACGCTGGAGTGCAGGATTGGACCCAGGCCTGCAGCGGGCGCGGGAGAAAGGTCTGGCGCAGTTAAAACCTTCCCAGTAGCACGTGGGGAAAAAGCAGATCATTACAACACAGTGAGCTAAGCCTTCAGCATACAGTAAGGGAAACAATAAGTAAACATCTCCTTAAAAGGCCTGGCATGCCTGCTCAGATGTAAAGACAAAGGCAAGGCTGCCAGCCACACAAATGACAATCATAAAGAGCCCCCAACGCCGGCGACATGGTGATTGACATAATAAAGTCAGCGTGTAGGAGGTAGAACCCCCCCCTCCGACGGTCATACAGGAAGCAATGAGACCTGCTTCAAAGGACTGTACTCCTGATGTGCACACGACGAGGCCGGCCCACGAGGAAACAGGTGTGCAGTCCGACTGGTAGGGAGGCACGTTCCCTTACACACACACACACACACACACACAGCACTGCAGTATACAGCTCACATGATGTGAACAAAAAACCAAAAAAAAAGACATCAAAGTTTTCCCTTTTGGCAGTTGTCTCTTCTCCACATTGTTGACATTGCTGCGAGTGTGTCTACTGTCTGTATACTCTACATTACAGGAACCTCATAACTGCAAGTAGGAGTACTAAATACACACATCAGTCGATGAAGACGCAGTTGGACAGACGTCTAAGAACACACAGGTTTTAAATTAAGACACGTTTGTGTAGAAAGTTTTAGTAATTCCACGTATTAACAATTTTCTATGTGCCAACCGCCGATAGCATTCTGGAACGCTAATCTCTGGTGTCATTCTATAATTGTATAGTATTAATTTACTATCATATATGGATATATATTTGAGACATTTTCCATGATAACAAATGACCTTATAAAGATCTTAAAAATGTCCTTAAAGAGGGGTAAAAGAAGATTATCTAACAAACAAACTAGTTCCAATGTGTTTTTCTGCCATTGTTTGAGGAATGTTAACAGTGGGTATTTATGTAGCCTCAGTTGCATATTTTGCTAGCCCCCGCCCCCACCCACCCACCCACCTTGTGGCCCTACACTCCACCCTACATTAGGAGTTGAGACCTCACAGCTAGAGTCAGAGCCAGCCACGCTCCCTATTAAAGCAACAGAATAGGGAAGAACCACGCACATGCACCATGTCACCATTGGGTCAGCAACAAACTCCAAATAGGATAATGTGTCTAATTGTGTTATAGTGCTATATACTGTGGGACAGAACAGGCTGTGTCAAGGGTCTCATAATGAGGATTACAGCCATGATGGAAAGCGTACACACGACCTATCTGTCCAACTGCATGATAACCAGGCACAGAGAGGCACAGCGAGTTAGCTCACGATATTCGTGAACACGTCCAGTTCTCCTAAAGCAGCGGTTGCAGCCCTTCTCAAAGTCCCTGGGCTGTGTCCAGGGGCCAACGGAGTGTGAGCTAGCCTGTTTCACGTGTTGCCTGCTAGCCCGGCCCGTGCAAGCAGGCAACACGCTCTGGAAGAAACTAAAGCCCTCGCATGTCTAGATCCTCCCTCCTCACCACAGTCTCCGAGGAATTGTGGTGCGCGCTCTGACAAGCCCCTCATTTGTTGACTCAGGGAGTGTCGCCGGGCCAGGCCGAGGTGGTGACAGCATGTACTGGAAGGGGGATGAGGGTGGGGTGGGGGGGTGCTTTGCTGACTGAATACTTCGCTGCCAGGTAGTCATGTCAACTGTTCCATGTCCGGGTCCCTGAGCCGTGGCAGACCCCAGCACAGGAAATGCTGTTCTAGCAAACCCCGCCCCCCTCCCCCTTCCCCCTTCCCCAAAATGAGGCTCTGACTCCCCATACACATGAAACTGATACTGCGCATGCAGCTCGTGGTCGGGTTTGAAGGGGAGGGGGGTGGGAGAGTGAGGGGGGGGGGGGGGGGAGGCATGTTGACTCTATGCCATGAGAAGGGAGTGTTTCATTTCAAATCAGAGGGCAGGGCTGTTTCTACTCGCTTCCTTTGGTGTGGGCCCATTCACGGGAGCAACCCCACCCCCCCAATAGCCCACCCCTCCCTAAAGCCCACTAACAGCCAAGCTAGATAGAACTCAGTGTGTGTGTGTGTGCGCACGAGGTTGTGCACAAGCATGTGTGTTTCGTGCGCTTGGATCTTATTACAGTTTGATCCCACTCAAATATTTCTGAAAGAAAAACAGAGGAGGGGAGGCCGGCTCTGTGTTCAATGCACACGCCCCACTGAACTGCTGCACCGCTCACAATGAGACCTTTATCTCAGCAGCCTGCACCACTCCTAATGGCCTATAATTACGCAGGAATAAAGGACAACATCAGAAAAATGTATTACCTTGCTAAGTTTGTGCATTCACCTCAACACCAAAGGTACAGTGCATAGAAAATAATGTTTCAAGAAGTAACTTTTTTTGGGGGGGTAGGGGTAAAAATATCAATTTATTTTTCTTTTTTTTACCTTTGTTTTACTTTCTTTTTCCCGGCTCGTTCTGGTTTAACCATTTCAAAGCCAAACGGGGCGGTGCGATCATGAACAGGCCTACTAGATCTGTCATTTATTACCCCCTGATTGTGAATGTGTGATCTATGCTGTCTGGGTGAGCCAAAGTGGAACTCTGATAAGAAAAGGACAGATAGTTCCAATTATTCTTGCTTGCATTACGTGACTCACACACAGAAATGCACACGATACATGTAAACCTATATCCAGATCAGACGACATAAAGGCCATATAGCATATATTGTTAAAACAGACAGCACACTATAGGCTCTAGCCATTGTGTCTATGCACAAAGCAGTGCTGAGTAGAGCAACAGATGTTTCATAACACTCTCTCTTGGTCTATTTTACACTCACCCCTAATCCAGGGAGGAGGCGTCTCGCGTGATTCAAGTACAGTTCTAAGATTATGAATGAGAATGAGATCATGTTTTCAACGTCATATGGAAATATAAATACCTCCCTAAATGGTGCACGAGCCACGTAGCTTTTGCAGATTATATTGTTATAGGCTTATGGTTGCACTTTGACTTAAACTAGTTTCCAAATAAGCACTATTTCTCAAGCATTTTCTCACTTCTATAACCAATGTTAAGGGCAAATGAAAGCTGATATTTACTGTTTTTGTCACCTATAAAACACTAGATGGTAGATAGAAGATATTCCAGGTAGATATCTCAGGTATAGCATTTAATTCTTCCAAAATTAGATATATGCTAATTCAAAATGTCACACATACACACACAAACAACAAACTTTGTAAAGGACCACAGGTAACAAAGGTTCACAATATTATTTGGTATTTGGTTTGGTATTATGTCCTCCTTTGGGAGTTGGAAGGCAGTTTTCTGTACACTCACCTGAGAACTCCCCCGGTGTGATGTTTGGTGAGCTGGCTGCCTCTGTTTCAGTGTAAGACAATGTAGAGTCTGACAGATCTGCAGGCAACAAAAGAGAACTCAGAGTCTCATCTCCCAACAACAACCCTGAGCTCTGAGCAACCATCAGACTGGTGAGAGGATCTCTATAGTGAGCCATGGACTCTTAACACAAAATACATCTATCACAACATCTTAAAATTTCATAAATACCACATTTTTCTATTGACCCAGCACTAACAGATAGCAGTGCAACAACAGACTGTATGATACTCTATGATACTCTATGATACTCTATGATAAGATTCGATACACCACAGGGGAAAATAAGTTTTAGGCTCCCAGTGTAGGTTTAAATACAGTAACAACGTAGACCCCATCTATCCTTCTGCATAACCCCAGCTCCTACTCAGGCCTGTGGCCCAAGCATGCAAGCTGGCTCCTCGCAGCATACAACATGGATGGCCTAACTGCACACATTCCCAGTCAGTTAGGTGTCCAATTCCAGCCATTAAACATTACTGTACATCACATTATTTTATTTCTGCCTTCTTCCCCTTCACATTCCCTCTGAGCCTTACTAGAGTCACATGCGGTTTTCTTTGTTTGTCAAGCCGTTGTCGCAAAGGTCATGTTACATGTTTAATTGTTGAAGAAAGTTGCAGCGTCTGCAAAATCTGTGCCTTTCAAAGCAGTGGTCTGTTGCCTGTAAATGCATCCATGCTGCAGAAAAGTGTGTTATAGCTTGCGGGTCACAATTGGGGGCACAAGCTTTTTGCGGACCATGAGGAAAAAGATTTGAGAACCACTGAGCAAAATGACTAAAATGTAAATGAAAACGTGTAAATATAACCATCATGTGTTATTCCAGATAAACACGTCAGGTGTGTTACTGTGGATCTCTGTCACTTACCCAGTGGCTTGTGTTCTTCATTGGGGGAAAGCCTTGAATAGGGGGGAGGGGGTGACTCTGTAACATAAAACAGACCGGTCAGTTACCTGAAAAAAGAGGAAATGCACTTTTAAAATAAACATAAAATGGTTATCAGATGAAGAAATACTGCCTATTGTGGGTAAGGCAAAACTGAATGTAGTTTTTAAATCTAAAGATGAGAATAGTGTAGCTTTTCTAAAATTACGCATTACAGTGTGTAGTATTTAAAAGCCTTAAAAATAAAGCATGTTTTGCTGCTCCAAAATCTAGTTTGTCATCAACATCAAACCTGAATATGAAGCTATCAAACATTAATAGCTACTAATATTGAATTGATATTAATATGATATGACTATTGAATATATAATATATTCACACACACTACAGTAGGCCTACATTATACATAGGTAAAGTTTCCTTTATTGTGAATGTAGACATTGTGTAAGACTTACTGAGAAAAACATTCAAACACTACAGAAGCTTTAGAAAGTGGTGATGTTACATTATTTTTTTTATAATTTGTGCCATTATTTAGTTTTAAACATAAAACGTGGCTGCATCAAAAAGTACTACATTTGCTGTTCACCACAAGAAAAATTTTATGCTTTTTACATTTAAAGAGATACACAACTACAAACAACTAGTTACAGAAACCTTCGTTTACAGAAACCCAGAACTGAAATCGATGGGAAATGAAGAGAAACCAAGCAAAAGAAGGAAAGCGCAAAGGAAAGAAAACTTTGCGAGCTTACTGTGACCTCGACTACAGGGAAAGGGGGGAAGAAGAAAATCATAATAGCAGCGGGGCCTTTAAGAGTGGCGGCAGTAATTGCCAGGATCTGAACTCAGTCACTCACGATACACAGCTAGTCAGCCTGGCGCCAGGAGTATGCAAACTGTATATTATCAACACTCCTTCACCTAAATAGCATAAGGGGACCTCCTCAGGACAAAGGGCTTTAAAAATGCAACTCGAAACTGATCTCATTCAAAAAGCATAATAGGCTAACATGGCCAAATAGATAATAAAACTTTGTTTGTTTGTTTAAATTAAAAGCCCTTGTGCCTACACCACAGACTTTAAAAACCTTTGCAAATGAAACCTAGGTCGACGTTTTTTTTATTTGCAAACTTTATTGATTTATGAGTATGGATTCAACTAAGTTATTTAAATGCATTTAAAAGCATCCTTTATGCAAAAAGTCTATCTGCTCCTTAATACTTGTAATCACTGTACATGTAAGTAATTGTACTCACGGTAAGTCACTTTGGACAACAGTGTCTGCTAAATGACTAAATAGTAATTGTAATTGTAAATTGTAATTGTTCCCTCACCGCACTCTCTTTGTTTGTGTTTTCAGAACGAGGACCTTATAGACCATACAGGTTTGGCTACATCATACTTTTATAATAATTCGCAATTATTCTCTTCCCCATCTACAAATGCTGTTTAAACCAGAGAATAGGACTTGATTTGAAGGCCCCTTCCTTGCATAGCATGAAAGAAATTCTATCGGGACACGCATGAGCGCATGTGAGCTATGTCTACTATGGGCTTAAGTCCCAATAAGGGGTGTGTGCCCCTCTCCCACTCTTTAAATCCATCTTGTTAGCTTAAGGAGAAAGCAGTTTCCTATCCACCTCAGCGGCTTAATACATTTTTTCATCCTTTCCTCTAACAGAGATGATTCAAACTTCAAATCCCATGGTCCATTAGCAAAAGTAAATAGCAACATAATCCCTGGATGGAACAAGAGGGCCAAGGTAAAATCAGTTTGCTACATTTGCAGGCCATGAATTTTGACATTGTTCGACTTATGACTCTGAAGTGCCCACTAGAGCCAGCTGGCTTTAGTAAACGTACATGTTATGGAAAATCCACCTCCTGTGCCAGTGAGAAGACAGAAATACTGATGCTTGCATCTTTAAACACGATACCGCACGTTGTCATTGGGTCACCGGGGTCGAGTGGCCCAATGTTTAAGGTTTGCCAAATCGCAGGCCTGCTCCAAAATGTAGTCAGTTCAATATAGGCCAATATAGGTTCTGTCATAGCTGTTTATGAAAAATAACTTCTAGCACTCTTCCACAGCACTAGCTGAAGGAAACTTTGCCTTTACCTTTTTCTTCATAGAAAAACATATAGCCTACTATATGTACAGCTGTATACAAATACAAACAGTCACAAGCCAACTATTCACTATAAGGGACACAGTACTATTGTATCATTCTTTATTTAGAAGTAGGCTATAGCCTATATTTCACTGTAGCAGTGTTCAAACTTAATAGCCATTCATCAAAAGCACCAACAGTGACCAATGGCCAAGGTGTGTGGGATGCGAACTGTAAAATGTCTTTGGCATGGTTAAAATATTTCAGGTAGAAGAAGCAATAGCTAATTTTTCAGGACTGGATGAAGAATTAAGATATGATTTATGTTCATGTGTCTGTTCATGCATCCTCCTAAATTCGAATGAACATCTAAACTGAAAACATAGACAGCAGACATACATTTGCTCTATAGGCCTACTTGTTTTGATATATATAGGCTACATTTGGGTGTAGCCTATTACACCAAAGTAGCTTATTAAATAAAAAGAAAAACCGTCTGTGAGAAATAATAATCAAAAATAAACTATAAGTCTTTAAAGTAGTCTAATTGTAGGCCTAGATAGGTTTATATAATGGAGATCGATACAGAGAGAAACTGTTTTATGGCTTTTGAATAGGATAATTTACTCAGTCAGTCAGATATTTTGCACACATTTAGGTGGGCCTTTATGACAGCTGCCTTACCTGGCCCACAGAGCCGACTGTAGTGATAAGGATTGCAGCATACTGTCAGACTGTCCAGGGCACCGAAGCTCTTACACTCACAGAGCGGTTTGAGCTGGGCCGAGTGCTGGAGGTCGGACCAACGGTAGAGTCTGCACACGAGCAGCTGTGGGGATGCCAAATGGCCGGCCAACCTCAGTTCTGTCCGGGATACCATTACACAGTCGCTTGGCATCCCTCCTCTGGACTCCACTGCCTCTAATAATGTATCCAGCGTTTTTTCCTTTAGCCTTTTTAAAAGAGCATATGTGGCCGACTTTAGTTCTTGTTCCAACACCGTGCGGGGCATTGCCTCCTGCGGTTCAAGTGAACCTGTATCCCGCGGCCCAAGGCTTCTGAGCACGAAGTGACACGACCCTGGGTCCCTAACCGTCGCCGTATCTGGACCTCTAAGTTCTGAATGGTCCCGGTCTTTAAATAAACAGCAGGTCACTGTCCTGCATTCGCTGTCCTGTATGGAACGGGGGCTTCCCTGCTCCAGGACGCACCCCGCACCCCCATCTTGGTCCGAAGGCACCCCGAAACTGCTCTCTACGGGATTCCGGGGGCACACGCCCCCTGTGTCCCCTACAGGCGACCCGCTAGGGGTCATCGGACTGAGCTCCGTTTTGGGAATTTTCTCTGGGTTGTTGCCGAAAAGATCGTCCCTACTCCCCTCACTAGTTTGACCATTTCCATCTTCCCCTTCTTTATCTGGAATCAAACGGCTTCTCCAGAGTCGCCGCACAAGACCTGAGCGTTTCGTCCTGAACATACGACAATTTGAAAATCTATAAGGATTTTTTTTATTCTTGTAGAGATATCCGAGTATTACAGATACTATTGTGGTCGTCGTACAACATTAATGTCTCTTATATGCCGTGCAATGCGTGCACAGCCAACTGATGAGCATTTGCTGCAAATTCGCAACATTAGATTGAAGATACTGTTGCATCTAAATGCACCGCGACGTGATAATCAAAATGCATTCATTTAGCCTAGAATGTTGAGTTGTCAAGTGTGTTATCCGGGATCGTTCCGAAATGAATTCTTTATATAATGTCTAGGAACGGATAACAAACATATCGTGCATGGTAGCATAACATTATGAACTAAGAAACGGAATTAAACCAGCTTTCAACTACAGACAAGACAAGTCCTTGCGGTGCGATATAGCCTACTGACTTTAAACAACCTCAAATCTACTTCTAAACCGGCACGGAGAGCTTCACTGAGGCACTTCGAGGTGATTTAATCCAAAGAAAAATGCTCAAAAGCGTGATCTTTTTCGTCTCCTAAAGATCTCAGTGCACTTCATTTACAATCCAAAAATATCCATGCGAGCTGAAGATAGAAAAAGGATCAATCCCCGGGCTGAATAACGCTCCTGCTTCCCTACTCAGTTCCAGCCAAACTGCAGCCTAGATCTCTTTCTTTCCCCGTTTCTCTCCCTTTTTTCTTTTTTTCATTTTACACACACACACACACACACACACACACACACACACACACACACACACACACACACACACACACACACACA
>JAOEHI010000021.1:2225060-2240467 GCA_025447815.1 Percopsis transmontana
GTGTCTTCATAAGTCTGTCTGCACCTAATCTCCAGTCTCTTGTCTCGGTGTCAGGACTGTCAGGTAATGACAGGGAGCTCCTATTTCATTTTTCACCTGAACTTGTTACTGTTAATTTTGCTGAATTACCGTGAAAACATACCCAAGTAGTGATTAAAATACATAAATATAGAGTTATTTAGATAGTAACAACAGATAGTTCACAGTATTTATGCATTGTGTTGTAGATACAATCTTCACTGTTTAAGCACTGTTCTTTTAATGAATCTGGCCATTTACGGGTTAACATATGCTCAGTCTGAATTCAGCAGGGCTAAGCCACACCCCTATGAATTAAATTATAATAAGAAGCAAACCTCATGGATAAACCACAGGTGATTGGCTGAAGAACCTCCATGACTTCCCCACTAAACAGTGATTGGCCCAAATGAGGAAATAGACGAATATGACGGCCCACTTTTAAATTCATAATTAATAGTGAATCAAATTCTTTACCCCCTGGATGCATACAGTACTAACAAAAGATCAATAATAATCAAATAATATCATAATTATTTCACATTGTTTTAGTAAATATAATAAAACTTAAATTGAGTATGCTAACACACAGTATATACAGTATATCTTTATACTATAGGCTACTATGTTATACTATATATCCATATGCGCACACACACACACAGACACACACTCTTTCTAAGGCATGCACACACATACTGTATACATATTCACAAATACATACCACAATGCACTCACATACATAGAAACACTCCCCTGACTAAAACACCTCGTGGGCTCCGGGCTCGCACTGTACCAGTGGGGACGCACAGTGTGCCAATGTCTGAACTGGAATCAGGTTTCCCTGGCAGGATTAGGGCTCAGGGCACAGGGAGGTTACTGAGGGTAGACATGGAGGCTTGCACTGTGGTAGTGGCACCTGTTGCAAATACATTCCCCTTGTAACTCAATCACATGTCAGACAAGGAAAAGAAAACTGTTATTACAGAGTACAGCTTCATTTAAATCATTGTCATGCACTTTTCAATTAAGCCAAAGGGTATTGTTCAATAAATCAATGTAGCTATGTGCCCCTGCTAACCCTGCTGACGAAATTGATTCTTCGGAAGCAAATATGTCAAAGCTGTTTTCACTCAGCTTCAGTGTAGTGTGGGTTAATCTAGCAATGTTCCTGTGGTCCTAAGACCAAATATAAGAGTGGCTCTACACACACAAGGAGCGAATTAAAAGCCTCACAAAGGTTGTTGAAAAGTCAAAACGTTTGAAAGTGCCAAACTGAATTAACCTTTAAATATGTTGTACATAATTTCCTCCGTCTCTACCATATACTTTGAATAATATGCTTCTTTATTGCATATTTTCCTTCCAAATACACTTCTACTTGATAATTAATATTTACAGTGGAACACTTGAACCCTTCCAAATGGCTGACTCCCAGTGTCGTGAAATAAAATGAAGATTTTGTTGTTGTAAACATTTTAAAATGTGCTGGATAAGAACATCAGTTAAATACTAAATATTACATTGATTCTGGCCATATTCAAGTGAAATCTCAAACAATATTTTTACCTGTAATGTTAATAACTGCTTCACTATAGCGGTGGGTGGGTGTACAGCCCCAATCCTAAAATTAGCATGTACACTCATTAACACAACCATTCTGAAAGACATTAAAACCTGTTTGTGCATGTCACATTCAAAAGGCAGACTCAGATTCTTCTAAAGAGCATCAAAGAGAAAACAAGGTAATGTGTCTAACCTGCTTCAACAATGGTAGAAGTGTTCTCTTCGCTGGTTACTTATGTCTGTGCTACCGTATACAACACCAAAATACCACACTGTCCTTTTAATTGAAAAATGACGGTTCAGGCACATTCAGGCGATTTGCAGTCACATCGCGAGTGCTGTCGCCCTAATGCATGCTGCATGTGTGAATGTGTGTAAGCAAAGACTTCTTCAAAGAGAGGGCCGTAATTGAGTTGGAGGGCCTAAAACAGGGCACAGCTGTTCACACAGGTCTGTCCCCTGGCCTGCCCCTCTCCCTGTGAAGACCTGGGCCCCTGCACCCCTGGAGACCTCTGGCTAATAATGCAGTGGTCACGCCAGCCCAGCTCACAACTGACACTTCAGAGAAAGACGAGAGCAAATCAAATTAAACATGGCTGAGAGACAGAAATGACAAGAGTTGAGGCCCTTTGCTAGCCCAGGGACATGTGTGAATTCTGTTGGAATGTGCAGAACCTGAAAAGGGGCAATCATTATTTATTATTAATAAATAATTACTTAAATCATAAATAATTGAATATTAATAAATAATTACGTGCAACTTTATTTAATAGCATCATATAACAGCATTGCTGTCCTTTACACATTCTCTCATTGTCAAACATGGAGAGACTGCATAACTGGGGGAAGCCAAACTGTAAATGCTGCCACAAAACATAATTAGCCTCTAAATGCAAAAGCAAGCAGACATTCAGTTTGGTCTGGGGCATTGAGTAGCAGCAATAAATTATACAGTTCAACGTCAAAGTGAGAGTCAAGGATACTGGGAGGTGTTGAACAGAGGAAGGCTTTCTGAAATCATCAAATAGAAAATAGGTTTATCGTTTACCCCAAAAATGAGCCAATCATATCATTCCATTTTCCAACTGTTATTTTGGGCAGACTTTTCTCGCTTTGAGCTGAACATTCGGTTTCACTTTTTTTTAATATGCTCTAACTTCATTGGTTATATAGGTTGGAGTAGCAGGATAGGTCAGAGCTAATTGGTTATGATCCAGAAATGTCACACCAGCAGTCAAATCTGACTGACTTGTTTTACACTGTGTTTCAAAGGAATTACAAAGGAGTAATTTTGGCTAAATTATACGTTAGACCGATTTCAAAATAAGTCAAGCTCTTTCAGGCAACACAACTGACCAGACAACTGGAAAAAAACAGAATTATATGATAGGAGACCTTTAACATATGCTCCATTCAAGTTCCAGTGACTATTCATTGTATAACTGTCTGGATTCCTTCAACACATATTGAATTGAATGGGTAACTCTTACACAGTCTCCCAACGTATACAGCCATTTCCTTGCACAAAAAACAATGCATTAAACAATGCATAACATACCACTTGTGCATTCCGATAATAACGTGTAACAAGCTCTCTTCTATTGTTTGCCACTAAAACACAGTGAATTTTGGTTTTGTATCATGAGACTGGAGGCAGAGAAAATGGAACAGCCAAGGGGGAAAGAAGCATAGTTAAATCTTTAATTGGAGGCAATCTGATTCATTTAGCCGTGTTGGAGACGGAGAGTCCGGGGAGTCCGGGGAGACAGTGCCCTGAGGCAGGGTTTCTTCCATTTTCTTTTTGTAACAGTGGGAGTAATTCATGTCCCCAGGGGCCGGCTGTCAGTAGCAAGGCTCCATGATCACATTCCTTCTGATCCAGGTCATTATGGGCCCATTCAGCAGCAGTGGAGCCTGCTTACGTGGGCCTCTCTCTGAGCTGACCTCCTGGGCGTTCGCCTGGGCCTGACTCAACATTCACACTAATCCACACCTCAAAGACTACAAACAGAGACTAAGATTAAAGTCTGGGAGTCGAGTCACATAACCAGCCACATGAGACTGTGAGATGTTCATAACATGTTCAACACGAAACTCGCAACCTTGTCCGTAGCCCATCAAACATGCAGACGTACACACACACATTCACACACCGCAGTTATTAATATAGCATACTGTACTTACTGATGTTAATGTACTATAAGCACTTATTTATGTTATCAAACATCAACAGCAAGTATATTATTGATGTATTTCTTACCTCTCTTTCACTCTTGCAAAGTCACTATAATGTATATATTGTTAATGTTAATAATGTATATATGAATGTACTATAAGCACATATGTATGTTGTCAAACATCAGCAGTGAGTATATGTATTGTTGACCTCTCTTTCACTGGTTCTTTGGAGAAATGAGACATGAAGAAATAAGCCATTGTGAGGAAGAATAATATTTTAGCTTTCTATCAGCATAAGTTCAGTGAGACACATGTACACGGACATTCAGGTAATAGACTTGCATTTATAATTGCACTTGTCTCTGCCAGCATTTTCCTCAGCCTAATCATCATCAAGACAATTCTCTTCTCTGCAATTTAGAGGCGTGTCTAAAGGACCAAGGTAACAAGCCCTATGGTGGGAGCCACACCCTGCCTCCACCCAAACCTCCCTCCACCCCTTGTTATATTGTTTGGCATAACTCTACTTGGTTTGAGTGCTTTTATGACAATAAAGAAAGATAATAATCATTGGTTATTATCCAAGTGGTACCATACGCTTCATTATGCGGGCACCACCGTGCCCCAAGGCTCCTAACTATGCACTGGGGAATTTCCCCTAGGATTTTTATCAAAACGAATCAAATGTTATGTATTTTTAATATGCCTCTGTGCCTTGCCAACTGCAGAAAAATAACCGACTGCAATTAAAACTACCCTAACATTATAACTGGCATATGTGTGCAACATTTATTTGAAATGTCTAAATGTGACTAATACATTCATAAACTTTTCTTTTGGATTGCCTGTGGCTCATATGTGAAGTGTAAAAAATGAAAATAGTGTTCTTGCGAAGGAAGCAGCCAGCCAAAACCAACTGGCACAACGTTGATTTCTCACACCTAAGGAAGATATCATCCACTCTTCTTGGCCTTATGTTCACTTGCAAATCTCTCATAAAATCCATATTCTCTCCATCCAAACAGATTACTCACAACTCATTATACTTAAGCTAAAGTTCAACAAAAGTAAATAAATTCCTTTTGGATTATGAGACTGTCGGGGACAGGGTACATGCTGTTTTGAGAATAAGCAATTTGAACTCCGGACTTTTTCTGTGGTTATTACTAGTTCCTGTGTATATTCAATTCCTGTGTAAAGTTTTCATGTGTCTGTTTTTATACTGGTCTCCATTCACAGTGGCAGTTAATTGGATTGGAGGTACAGGATAAGTGTGGAGCCGCTACAGAGAGTACAGTCACCCAGAGTGAACCACTGTACTTTTTTCCCGAATGCTAGTAAATTTAACCTTGCTAAAACCCACAGTGAAACACGATGCCAAGTATGACATCACCCCTACACAGACCCTTTTTTTATGATTTTGACTTCATTTACAAACGATCAGGGCTGGGCAGGCCAGCTCCAGTCCAGCTCGGAGCCCAGTCGCCACGTTCAAATGGCAGGGGACCGGGCCGAGTGGCTGAGTCATTCGCTCCTGATCTGATTGGCATTCTGTGGACTTCACCTACACAATGACCCGCAGATTATATCTGCTGCACAACTTGACGCAAAAACAACCGGGCCCTTGTTAAAGGGTCACCCTGTGATTTGTGTCTGGAATGGCCTCACAAATACGTTGCTGTTTCGGTTTGAAACTATGAGAGAGCATGCCCCTCCCAGTACGGTCCCTCTCTACTCCTCCCCCTTCAGAGGCCCCAGGCTCACACCCTTCTCTACACCTCCCCATATAGCCAACCACACAGTGGTTTTAAAATATATATAAAACGTAAGTATTATATTATTTTGCTCTACACAACCACAATGAACAGCTTGTCCTCACCGTAAACAATACAGTTAGCACTGGAATTAAAAGGGTGCACTTCAAATGCCCTTCTTGGGAACTGTATTGCACATTACTGAACTCATATGAATGTTATTTTTTGAGAAGCCGGTGCATTTTGTGGAGTGTTTCCTCTGCTAACGGAGCAGTGGATAATAGTGTTATTGTTATGCTTGGAGAGTTTCCCCCACTTCACTGTTCAAGGATGCTCATTAGAAAACCAACTAACTAATCTGGTGTTGGGGCTCTGATAACCGGCTTGCTTGGCGTCACTCTAGTAAATTGCCATGGCTCCCTGTTAAAAGCCGGCAGTTGATAGCGGTATCAGGAGACAGGCTGCGATGGGGAGACGGAGCGTCCGGCTCCAAATGACCTCCTAAAATAGAGAAGTGCTCCAGAAGCCAGACCCAGGGCTACGAGCCCCCCTCTCCGGCCAGAGCGGAGAGGCTCAAACTGGGCACAGGAAGAGAATGTCATCAGCATCGTTGCGGCTAATGGCGCTGAGACATTCGGCGGGGGGGGGAGACGCTGGATAACCCCTAAACAACCCCCCCCACCCCAGCCTACAGCTCTCCCATCCCACCCATACCGCACCACAAGCAGGTCAGACAGCCAGCCGCCTAGGCAGAGTGGAAGCCACTCATCGCTGATAATGCTGACGGCCCACTCCCCATCACTGACAGTGTGAGGCCCTTTGTTGTGCTCAGAGGACACGCCGGCTGAGGCACTCCCAGGCCCGACAGCTGGACTGACACACAGATGCGCATGACTCAGTATGAGCTATGGGCTGCTTCCCGGGCCCATCTACATATGTTTAGGCATGGCGACGGATGTGTATACGCTTGCAGGCAATTACCAGCGGCAAGGGTAAATATTTCGGCATTCTGCTCCGACAGCTCAAGTGCGCTCGGACTCGAAAGCGGCGGTCGTCAGAGCCGCTGTTTTCATTACGCGCCTTGTCGTCTCTCTCCACCCAGGGAAACGCTGTGATTTAAGCAACCGCTGGTGTGGTGAGGAGGGGATGGGTGGGGGGGGGGCGTCAACTCTGTGACCCCGTCTTTCCCCAATGATGATTTACGTCAGTACAGAGGGCACACTTTCCCTTCTACCAGGGCCGTTAGCCCCAGCCGAGGCCCTCCCTGAAGAGCCACTTGTAAGAGTCACTTGTTTGGTACCACGCAGGAAAGTTAATAATCGCTGTGCCTGATGCTGTGCTTCCACCCCAGGCCCCCGTCGACCAAATCGCCAATAGGAGAGACGACAACGCGGAGGAGGCACTGAATGATGCAGTGAAAAACAAGACAGCTCCAGTGTCCTATGGCTCTGCTTCTCGGCAGGCCGGACAGCAGGGGAGAGGGGAAGGAAGTGAAGGAATTATCCCTGGGAGTCACTTGAGCTGGAGAAGGAACATGTCGTCGAGCGTCACTTAACACACATGTTGGGGCTTATAACATACAATTAACATGTATATTATGACATAACCAAGAAATATAGTTTCTTGGTTAGGAGCACTGCAACAATTAAATGCTTCATACTAAATAAACCTCAGAATACATAGTACCAGTAGAGCAAAGTCAATTAGCTTTGTAGACACGTTAGAAGCATGTTTTTGAAAAACAATGGAAGTCTATGGTGTCCATATAGCGAACGAGGCATTTCTTCACGCCAAACCATCAAGCTTATATTGAGGTTAGAGTTCCTGTGGCTAAGTAACATATTACAGATAAGTAAAATGGCAATTATTAGTGTGTATGAATAACTAAATAGGTGCACTGATGCTCCACAATAACAAGTATGGTCACAAATGCACATGAGAGTCATCCCTTGGGATTACAGCCAGTCATACCGCACATCACCATAAGGTTTTGCTCATAAAGCAGAGACTGAGAGGCATTTACAGACCCACATGTGTCTACTATGTACTGTGCTGTATGTAAGTTTGGACACACTTTCCCATTCACTTGAATGGGAAAGTGTGTCCAAACGTATGTCTGGTACTGTATATATAAATATATATATAAAATATGCTGTATATCGTGTGGTCTAAAACATGTCCCAGTAGCAGCGATGTCCTGATCAACTGGCTTGTCAATACTAGCGCTCTGGGAAATGCATCTCCATGTGTCTGTTCCAACAGGCTCCCCTGACACCGTCAACGGATTCAAATCAATTGGTTTGTCTCTGGTCTTTACAGCACTGGGCAGCCTGTGAAAAATGGATCCTCTTAAAAGGTAACACAGTACCCATGCAGAAGTCCAGGGCATGACTAATGGAGCTCTGTTCTATATGCTAATGCTACACAACACAAATACAGGCTGCATTAAGTTAGCCAGGATACTGGGATGAGATCATGTTTGCTGAAAGGAGAGCCAGTCGATGAAAAACGGATGATGGCAGAAAATACCATCTTCATAATGTGCACTGTCTCAGACACAGCTGTGCGCTGGGGGGGGGGGGGGGAGACAGTGGTCATTAGAACTCTTAAAGGGTAATGACCCCTAACTCTGATTTACTTGATCTCCTATCTCGGAGGAAGCCGCGCAGTGCCTGCCAGTCTGGCGCTCACGGGCTGCCTGACCGTCGGCCGCTCACAATGGGGCGGCCCACTGCGACCCGTGTCCCTGCTGGCGCACCGCGAGAAACCTGCGGGGTCTGAGGCAGGGGAGGAAATCCTGGCGCAGACGTCGCTCGGAGAAAGAGAGAGAGAGAGAGAGAGAGAGAGAGAGAGTGGCCATTTTTGCTTCGCCAGTCTGTCCTCGCAGGTCAAACCGAGCCCGTTCCCCGTATAGGGGGCCCCTTCACTCCCCTCTGCCCCCCCTCCTTCAAGGCATTCCATTGTATCCAGCTTGCATGCGAAACAAGCCTACGTCAATCAACATCTCATTTTCTGCCCACGCATTGACCCTAATTACATTACATATTACCAATTATCATAAAACTATGGGTAAACATGATAGCTGATGTTATTGGCGAAAAATAAATAAATTGGAACGGGCCCATATAAAAATGAATCTTTCCAAAGACGTCCTGTTCCTAATAGAGGCATTATACTGGATTTGCTTGGATTTGATGATTATAGTCGGTTACAAGAAAATAAACATTTGAAATGGTTTCAAAACATGTTGTGAGTCTTGTTGTACTGTAGTTGCCAACCAACCCAGGAACCAGATGATGCGGCACCGCTGGGCGTGCATCAGAGGCTATGAGACCATACACCTGATGTAACCAGACCCGGGCCTCTGGGGAGACCTTCAGAGCCTGTATTAAGTCTGGGCACAGGATGATTGATCAGCAGGACACACGAGAGGGCCACGCGGCCTGGTACCTTGAAGACTGTTGACTGTTGCGCGCCCCTCTTAGTGTGGGTCCCTCCGCATGGTGGGTGCTCCACACAAGGCCCAGCCCGATGTGTCAGCCTCTATAAACAATGTGTCCCCCTGTGATCACGAATCAGACATGGCAGGTAGAGACCAGCCTCTTCCGGGAATAGGCGGCAGTACTTCTGCCCGCATGCCCTTGCCATCCGTCATGCTGTGTATTTACAGACTGTGTCAGCGCGGGTGGGGGTGGTGGTGGTGGTGGTGGTGGTGGTGTGGAGGGAGACTGTACGCCCGACTCCATGGAGTCGGGCGTACAGTCGGGCTCCGGGACCGCCCCTCATTCATCTGTTTACTTTCTAAATAGGCCTCTGTTTGGACTTACATCAGTGGGAAGAGAATATCTAAGAAAATGAGGAAGGAAATCTGTGGAAAACAAAGGAAAGGGAAAGAAACCCTCTGTGATAGAGGCTGCCCCTAGCTGTTCCTGATTACGGCAGAGCTGCAGAGTCGCTTGGCGCCATCATACTTGGTTGTCCAGGCCGCCAGGCAGTCCAGACTGGGGGAAAGAGGAACATCGTGAGTAACGCTCACCAAGTAAAGGGGCCGTCGGGGAGCTCTGCTGTTTATGTTTTTTAGATGGCCGTATTTGATTTCATAAAGAAGGAGAAGAAAGATGGGACACCTCCCACGCTAAGGGAACTTGTTATGGAGGCCAATTATGTGTGTTTTGATACTACGTACATTTTGTAGACACACATGAATGAAGGTACAGATTATAAAGCAAAGTGAATCAATTATATTGTCTCCAAAGACGTACCTTGGAGAGTATTTACACTGTATGTACTGTAAGTACATACAGTGGAATTCTTGTCCTGCCTTCTAGCACTAGAAATCTCTGAAGCCCCTTTTTCCACCAGAGGAACAGGGCCTGATTTTGGTTCCTGAGAAACTCTAAATAGTTCCTGCTCCTGATGTGGTTCTTTTTCAAGTTCCAGAAGCATTGAGACAGAGCTTTCATGCTGATTGAAGAGTCGTGAGAGTTGCAGGTACAGCCGTTTGAGAAAAAGAAACAGAAAAAGAAAGTAGAGAAAGAAGTAGCAGCAAGAGAGAAAGTGAGTGAAAGAAGATTGGAAATGAGTCAAAGAACTTATAATTATGGACCAGTGCATTCTCTTATATATACAGTATATATATATATACATAGAGAGAGAGAGAAACAGACAGAAAGAGAGAGAGAAAATACTCAGAAGGAGTTTGTTGGTTTTGACAACATCCAATAAAAAGGTACACAACATTATGCCCTTGCATTTCACAGAACTGGGCATATACAGTATGCACAAGTACAAGTACAGTACAAGTCATATAAACAAAATTACCAAGTAGCCACATTTTATTTAATTTTTTTAATTCCTTCCTTGTTTGTGGTATTCCAAGACACAAATTTAGCCTGTTGCTATCAATTAGTTCTCCGGTGGCAAGCGTGAAATTAGAACGCAAATATCCTGGACCCCGGTCTTATTGGTCATTACTTCTGGTAGTGTCCAGGGTGAGCACTAATTTCTATTCTATTCTAGTCTATCTCTGGTCTGTAAACAAGGTAAAAGTATCAGTGAGCAACCAAAGTTTCTCACAGAATGGAAAAGTGCAGTGTAAAAGTGAACATTGAAAGCATATAGCTCCCATTCTACTATAGAACTCAACTGTAACAAGCTTGGTAATTAAACAAATGCAACCAGGGGAAAATTTTGCTTTACAATGTAATAATGTCTTATATTTATGTAATACAGAACATTTCGTATATGTCACTGCATGGATAATCTGTACCCAAAACATGATTTGTTTGATAAGTTGACAGTTCAGATATGAAACATTTTTAAGTTTAAATCAACAAAGAAATGCCTAGTTATGACTAGGTTTGGTTGAAGATATGGTCGTTTAGCATGCACAACAAAGTCTATGTAGTATGATCCATTACATTTGTACATACATGCCACAGATAGGGGCCATGTCACAGACATTTGATAAACATGTAATATTCAAGTATCTGTTAAGGTCTGAATGGGCCGGTGTGTTTTTTTTTCTGATTCCTGCTTTTCTATTTGTTTATCTAAAATCAATATGTCTAGAGACAATTCACTGGGTTTTGCAGGCCTAAAATCAATCGCTGGTCCCTGACAGTTAAAGCCCCAGCCCCTACCTTCAGTATGTCTGACCACAGCTCAGAATTTTCCTCTGCAGCATAAAATTATCTGTAAAAGGGATGCAGTCGTCTAGTAGCAGTATGCATTTGAAAAACATTCAAATATTAATATATAAATATATTATGCTGTATATATATTGTCTATAATATAATATTATATATATATATATATATATATATGAACAAAACAAAACATTGTACATTATCTAGTTTGCAGTGTAGCTACAACGGCTTGTGTGTTTGTATAGTCAGGGACGTATCCGTTGTCCTAGACTGGCGTGTCCTGTCTGCCCTACAACACCGGGGATCTCTAAGTATAGTCAATTATGCAAATTGTCGCAGCATACTTTTAGTGGGTTCTTTTTTTTTAACCTTCTCAGTCAAGCTCTTTCGCCTAGCATTGCGTGCATTTAACGCTTCTTTACTCTCTCAAGTCCCTACAGCGAACGCATCTATTCTCAGTTGAAAAGAATACAAAAAAACCCCACAAAAACAAATAATGAGGTGGTAGGAACTGGGGAGCCATGGAGACGGGCCGGGCTGTGGCAGGAGTGAAGAGAAACATCAGCAGTAAAGATTTGAAACAGGAAGAGCACGGCGTCAGTACAGGCGGGAGATAAGAGGGCCGCGCTCCAAACACAAACACAGGGTTTTTCTGTGGCTGAGCGACTCCCGTCTCTCACAGTAGCTGTCTTCCTCTCCTTCCCCTCCCAATGGCTGGCTCCATCACCCAGGGCCTCGCACACAGCAGATCTGGGGGCCTGATACACCCCTCGGTGACTCCAGGGGTTTAAAGGGATTTGTGTGGATCCAGAGGAGTTTGGGACAGACTGGCCCCATGCTTTAAAGAAACAGTTCACCCAAAAAAACAAGCATTCAGTCATTAGCTACTCACACTCATATTAGCTACTAGTTATCTTAGCTACTATAGCTAATATGTTAGTGAAGCGTGTGCACACAGCACAACCCTATCCATCTTTAGGTTTAGAGTCGTAGCAAGTAGTCGTAGGCAAGTAGACAAACTTCGCCAACGTTTATACTGATAATGACGCTGAGAGGTTCAGAATTTTTTGGCAAACTTTTCCTTTAACAGCTGTGTTGTCTGCCTATTAACTTGCCCCCTATAGGCCAAGTAGCCTAGATGCCAATAAAGCTCAACTCCAAGGGAACTAATTAACAGCATTCTTTTATTATTTTTCCCCACTTTGTCTAGCTGGGAGAAATATTCTTTCTGAATTAATGCCATTGATCCAGGTTTAAACAAAGCCTCCACTGTTTTTCCTCACCCACTCCTAGTGACTTGTGACATGGTGGCACAAACCAAGCCACCAGGAGCGGGAAGCGAGGCTTGCTCCCTGACTTATGGTGGCCAGTGCTGGTACTGCAGGCAAAAATTCCTATGAATGCTGCATTCACATGAAATCCGGCAGACAGTAGACGGCAAACCAGATTCCATTTTAGTGGACAAGAGCAGAACGGTAAAATTAGGTGAGGCTGGCAGAAGATACCGGCAACAGTAACAGTAGACGGCAGTAGACGTCAAAAGTTGAAACGGAATTTACAACCGGATGTTACGTAGCTCCCTCACACAAGGAGAAAACATGGGCGATCTGGACAACGAGAAGGTCATAATTTTGGTGCAATGACACCCGGAACTATATGATCAGAAATCTTGAAATGAGATATTATAAGAAAAGCTAACATATGGCAGCCAATCAGCACGAGCATATTAAGAGAAAGCTGCATTATATAGCTACATGCTTTACTAGAATAATTACATAATATAATAGACACAAAATAATTGCATTTAATATATTTTTTTCCATTCTTTGTAAACAATACGACATCACCATAGCAACATATCGGCATGCATGTTTCGTTTTGCTGTCCTGCCATTCCGTCGTTTGTTTGTTTTTCCCATGCCGTCCAGAAGGTGTTGTCCTTCTGCCGTCTACCGCCTGCAACATACAGTAGGCCTATCCAGTTCTTATAATACATCCATAGCACAAATCATACCTCTACTTGAAACTCCCAGTGTAAACAAGTTAGCACCGGCTGTGACGTTCAGCTCCTGCCGCCAGGAAAGGAACACAAGCGCCTTACTCTGCTGACACTCACTGTTGGTGTATTTACATACAGAGGCAGGATCGCGTACAGCCATTCCTTCACCACAAAACCGCTATCCGATGCATGCACATTTCACATCCTATTATCGGAAAATCCTGAGTCAAATATCCTCCCTGGAGAACCTCCCAGGGCCATCAGAGGGAGAGCCTGTGTGTGTTGTGACGCATTTCAAAAAGAGAGACATCCATCCTCAGACAGGCCTCACTCACAGAAGCCAAGAACATGAGAGGCAGACCCAAAGACAGACAGACAGACAGACAACTAGGCAAACACCACAGCAGGGATATTTACGTACAGACATCAAACCCTGGATCCCAGTGGTTTTAAACGTGGGGGTGGCTGGATGACTTTCGGGGAGCGGGAACTTTAATATTGTTAATCTAGTGTCATAAAACCTCCATACAGTTTTCAATGGTGTTCAGGGTTGTGTATTCATGATTTATGGCTTTAGGTTTTAATGCGATACGTTATGGAATTGAAAAAATAATTCATAGGTCACAGTTTGTGACATTCGTGCGTGCACGAAGGGGTTCACAAACTAAGAAGCACGTATTTTGCCCAAAAGGTTTATTAAGTACCGTTATATCCTACAGCAGTATAGCGTTATTTACTATAGCCAAAATATACAAGAAGGAAAGCCTGCGACAGCACCAGAGGCGAGCACACAGCCATGAGGGGTCCAAAGCGTGACACGACAACCAGTTTCAGCCGACAGAGAAGCGTGTGGAGGAGAGGCGAGGGAGCCTCTTGGCTCAGGGTTGGGGGCTGAGGTTGGGATTCCTAGCTGGGTTAATAAAAGTAGCCCGTGGGGCACTGTTTTTCCAGGCGCTCTCTGTGATGTCTGAATGTGATCTCAAACAAGCCTTCATTATGCGGCCGCAGCCCCGGAGCCCCCGGTGCTGGGAGAGAGGCCCTGCCGCCGACAGCCACGGCCGACCGGTGGGTGTAGACGGATTCCTCTCTGCTGTGGCTCCCCCCCTCCATTCCTCCCTCTCTCCCTCTCTCCCTCCCTCCGCCTCCATCCGCTGATCCCCTTCTCCACACTCCTCTCAGTCTAATCCCGCATTCCCCTACTTTTTCCTCTCTCCTGCTAATCGTTACGCCCCAACCCCCCCCCCCCCCTCTCCCCCCCTCTCTCTCTCTCTCTGTTAGCCCTTCATCACTCCACAACCTCTGTTGTGCCTCGCCCTTCCCTCTTCTGGCTGCATCGTCACCCTGGAAAGTGCACTCTAGCCTGAATCCAAACCTTAGTGGAGGACAGCTGTCAAAACGGGCCTTGGAGGGTCTACTAGCCTCACATCCACCATGCTAACCACCCACCATATAACCAAGGGTTTGTACAACTTTTTGTACAAAAAGTGACTACAATGATTGTGACCCTGCAACGAGAGATGGTGCAAGCAATGAACCACTTCTTTATAAAATAACAGCATAAAGATTTGAAGATTTGAAATAATTTAAAAAAGTGTTAGCATTAAAAATGTTTAAATATTGTTTTAAAATCTTGAAATCATCTAACAACCCTGCTAAAAGCATCTTGTGACCCCTCAGCGGTCCCGCCCCACAGCTTGAGAACCACTGCTGTATACACTGCAGTACCCTCTGTCCCATTAGGTAGTCTACACAACACAGACCCACGTAGAATAACAGGATTTGAGTAGTTAAGATTATGGCAGTCAATCATAATTCTACACTGACAGTTGCGAAAACAGGCGTTATTAGCTAAACATAACATTATCATTGGCTATGGCTAGACCTGCTTCTGCTGCAGATGGCGTTTTGTGATTAGCTTGGAGCTCAGAGCTCCACTGCTAAGTTCACTCGGATGTTCCGGACGGCATTTTCATCTTTTGATAAGAACTTCGGGAGGCTAACTAAACATACTGAATAAACGATGGCGTCGACAACGGGACACTCTTTAGCTACTTTAGCTACAAGAGAGAAGAAGAGACAAGGAGAAATACATTTAAGAAAGAGGGAGGGGAGGCATGTGTAATTAAAACCATCCTTCTGTCAGCGACTGCGGCCTAGTTTTCCTCCGCCAAACCAACGATAAAAATAAAGCCTAGGCCTACTTTTCTCCCCGGGCTGATCCAGAGACACCCGCTGTGCCATTCAG
>JAOEHI010000021.1:2251649-2286861 GCA_025447815.1 Percopsis transmontana
CTCTCTCTCTCTCTCTCTCTCTCTCTCTCTCTCTCTCTCTCTCTCTCTCTCACTCTCTCTCTCTCTCTCTCTCTCCCTCTCTCTCTCTCTCTCTCTCTCTCTCTCTCTCTCTCCCTCTCTCTCTCTCCCCCCCCCCCCCTCTGTCTATCTCCTTTGTGCTCCCTCACTCTGTCTCCCCTGCCTGTCTTCCTCTCCCTTCCTGTCCCTGGCCTGACGTGGCGGCGCTGACGCAGAGCAGAAACAGTTAATAGTCATTAAGATAAGGCGGCTCCCGGGACGAGCTGGAACCCAAACAGTGCAGCTGGTGCCTGCCGCGTCACCCTGCGGGGAGGGGGCACCGCTGGCCCCCACACCAACTGACACACTCACACACACACACACACACACGCGCAACCTTACCTTACACAGCTCCTTGCATGATTAACACAGCTGGATAATCCTCCTCCTCCTCTCTGATGATTCATGGCCTAAATATACAACCACACAAATACAATTTAGTTCAAAGGAGTTTAGTTAAGGAATAGTGTGTATTTATTGGCCAGAGAGGGGGGGGGGGAAACACGGGACACATACTGTACACAATGCTTGGGACGTACGTGTGCATGTGCTTCAGCAAACAAGTCCACACAAAGTTGAAATGCTACTAATATTTTCTAACATGATTTATTTGAGTAAGAAGCTTATTTAATTGAAACTTTGCCTGCCACTGTGCCCACTGTACAGTCTGTACAATGAGATGACATATTCCATAGATTAGGTCTGTGCGTAGTACTATCTAAGGATACAAACTGTAAATGACCAGGCTATCTAAGGATACAATGGCTCTTTGTGCTACACAAGTAAATGGCACTACACGCACAAACTGTTTGTGTTTCTCAGATGTACAGTATATTCCAGCAGTAAAAATGAGTCGTGCCACCTTCATACTGTATCATGTAAGGAAAACAATTTGTCATCATTTTCACACTGAACTTTATGGTTGACCTGTTTCCCAACAATGTTTGACGTTGAACAAAAGCCTTGATAAGAAACATTTGTTGTTCATTTCAAAAGAGGTAGAAAGGCAGAACTTGGGCCCAGTATGTCCAGACTGTATGATTATCTACCACTAATAGTCACATGAAATTATAATCCCAGATGGGAAAATTGCACTGGGCCAAGAGCTTTATACAGGAACAGATATTTTATTTCATAGAAAATACAGATTTATATAAACTTTTTTTTTCTCGCTGTTCAAAAGCGATGGCTTGTTTCTCTAGCAAGTCTTTCTGGTTTCAAATTTACAACACATCAGTAATAAAGCCCGGAATGAATTATTGCCTGTGGTGGCTGAACCTAAACTATTTCAGCCAACTATAAAAAAAAAAAAAAGTACAACTTTTCAGATAAATAATTTAAATATTGGAGTTGGACATAAACATTGGTCCCCAGTTCAACCCCATCCAGTACAACGGGAACTGCATGTAAAAAATATAAAAATATCTACAATCAGAACAAAACTTTAGTCTTTACACCAAATAGTGTTGACTTATTCGGACTTCAGTGCAATATCAAATCAGCATGAAGAAGTTTTGACTCTGCATTTGTATTTGGCTTTACTAAATATGGTGCTACACTATCGCTGTAATACATACAAACTCACAGGCAAATAAAAATGACTATAAAACAGAAACAGGTAGCCCATTTTGCGACGCTATACATTTTGGGGTTATTCACCAGATGTCTACACCCTGAGATAGACCACAAGTGAGACAAATATATATATATATATATTCGTCCACCTACAGTAGAAGAGTAACTCCTTCATTAATCTATCACATTTTACAGAGCTAAAATGACACCAGTAAATTACATGCAACCCCTTGGATGACATGTTAGCGTAGGTTAGCACACCATTGGTAGCAGTCAGATCTATTATAGCAGAGCCTGGGAACCGTCCTCTGCACAAGGTGCATTTTCTTCATAGCACAACTATTTTCCAAGACTCAAAGATCAGTGAGTATTTTAGTGATCACCATGACAACCAAAGACACTCCTACAAGGGAAGGATCTGGTTCCATTTTTCACTGAGGCCTCAAGATTTACTAGGGAACCGTAAAGCCAAATATCTGCCCTGAAATATTTCCATTTGGGAGGTTTATGGCTGAGTCTGGGGGTCTCTGCTGTGACGGGGAGTTGAGGAGAAAAGTGCACAGTATCTCTCCTCTGCTCATGTGGTCCCCCACTGCAGGCGGCGGTGCTTAATGTAACGCAGGCCACCGTACCCATAATAGCGCGGGCAGAGGCGTCTCTTTCCGTTCTCCTCCCCACCTCTCGGCCTTCCCCTCCCCGTGTGATGACAGACCCCTGAGAAGAGCCCTTTGTTGGTAATTGAGCTTACCTCATTTTCAAAATACCAGGAGCCCCATTGGATAATAAAATGTGCCTATACTGGGATGCATATTTTTGGCAGAGGCCAAACAGCTCCACACACGGCAAACAGAGCCAGACTTGTTGGATCAGACCAGAACTGTGAAAAGAGGAGATGTCTTATTTCTCTTTGCCTCTGACGTTTCCTTGCTTTCTTTGCTTCTCCCCCTCCCCCTCCCACTCCTAGCCTAACTACAGCAGGAAAGTGGCCTCGCATGCAGTGTGCATCGTTGGTATTGGAACCGGGGAGCCCGTAAGAGAGCAGCGCTGCCTTCAAGCCACGCCTCCATTGCTATGAAGGCCTATAAACGTGTCAGAAGCAGGATGTCCCTCACACATTTATAGTTTCCCTGTGCACACCCTCATGCAATGTTAATTTCACCCACTCGGTGAAAGTGAACCTGAACTGGCTTTGAAGATAGTATTCCAGCCGATGATACCCTTTAGATCATGGAGTGTACTATCACACTGATGCTTCGCTGTGTTATGGACAGAACAAGGACGTGGTGTCCATATGGCTTTGTCCCCAAAGTTAATGTGACAACTGCTCCAAGGTGGGGTGCGTAATGGTGAGTCGGCACTGAATCTGGACACCAAACACTGCTAGAAACTTCTTCCACCAATCCCGCAAACCGGGACGCGCTCCAGTTAATGCTGCTCCAGGAATGTGTAAGATGAACTTCAGATAAGAGCGCGATGTGCACAATGGTTTCCATACTGTTGGTGAAGCAAGCGACACAGTCGCACGCGATCATACACAGGCACACAAGAATGCTTTCTCCTTCTCGCTCACGCACAACCTGGCCGGTGCACATTGGCTATCTTACCATCAGCGAGAAGGCTGGCAGACACGACCCCTTTGAAATGCGATCTTCGTCCGGGCCAAGGCCAGCCTCTCTAGCCCTAATTGGATGATTGTATCCAGAACAACATTATTTTAAGTCAAGAGGGGGGAAAAACTCCTTTAAAACTCAGTAAATTCCTCTTGACTTGTTATTTGTACCCGTGGCAAAGAATTACCAACTTCAGGCTGTCAAATGAGTGCTTTCAGCAGTGACTGAGGTGTTAAGTTTCTCCAGATTTTTGTTGGGCACCACTCCGCAACTAGCAGTGTGACATCAAGAGTTACAGTTACTGTCCATGCACAAAAAGTCAGTAGTGTTCTAGACCAGCAATCCTCAGGAAAACAGGAAAAGCACCTTGCGTCACCTCTATGGAGAGAAAAAATTCTCAAAATGATTTGTAAATGCAAGTACTATGATCCACAAATATGTGTTTTGTTATCTACAAACACCAAATTCCTTACTCGTGACTTGTAAGTTGGCACTTAAAATTTGCCATGATTTGTACAAATAGATCTCTATTTGTAAATGTTGTATCGTGTGTAATTTGTAAATATACTTTATACTCTGTGTGTGCATTTCTCATGAAATTTTTGAATCTGCATTTGTGGATCGACTTATACACGTATTCATTTCTTCTTCCAATGACGTATTTTGATACATCCTTTTCGCTCTTTTGCGACCAATACAAATGTGCCCCCCACCTCCTTCCAAATGTGCGAACTATTGAGGTTTCTGAGCTGACATCAGAAGTCAAATGATTTTTGTCGATGTTGGAGGTCAAAAATATTTTGATTTCCAATAGCGACACATCTGCTGTTGAACCCGACAACTTGGATATCTCAAGTGAGATAAGATACCAACAGAAACTCAGCGAGGCTGGTATACGATGCAATCCATACTCATTACCGGGTCATCTTTTCCTCTGCAGCATTGCAATGTGGGCAACACTCCTGGGACACGCTTGACATGGCTTAATGTTCCAAATCAGCGATTAATGATCACCAAATTTCTCTTGGACATCTCTTGTCATAAACACTTACACCTCAAATCAAAACAGAAATCCTATAAGTATGGACATTCTTTACAATACATCTCCATTGAAGTCCATTATGAGGAAAAGGCTTAACGTGGCTCAATATTCCAAATCAGGGATCAATGATCACCAAATTTCTCTTGGACATCTCTTGTCAAAAACCAGACACAAATAAGATAGATGTGCAATAAACAGTATATTTGTACAGCTTTCACATTGTTGACGTGCGGAGCAGCCATCTTGAAGTTTTAACTAGGGGTTGGTGAGGTTCCTCCAACTTTCCGAGTTGAAATTTCCAACCAGGAACTCAGAAATTCCGGCACAAGTCAGACCACTGTTATCACCCTATTAGTTTCCAAGCTAATTGGTTTTCAATCACATGCATGTAGTGTGTTCACTTGCTAAGTTTTCAAGTGTCACCTCAGTACTACATTCGCAAATAGGTTTATATTAATGAGCATTAGGTTAGAGCCTTCTACAACTCTTAAAATGAGTATACATTAACATATGTTTTGAAAAGCTAAAGTCAGGATTCGATATCGCGTTGTAAGAATAAAGCTTAAAGAAAAAAAGCTTGAAGACCACAAAAGCAGTTAATTACATCATCATCCATGTAACATTTGGGTGGATCAAGAGCTATTTGTGTGTGGATTACAAAAGAGTGAGAAGGATGTCTCAAAATTGCGTCATTGGAAGAAAGAATGAATGCATGTATTGGTTAATCGATCTGAGATATTTCTCTCTACATACACCTCAGGGATCCTGACCCCAATAGAACATCTATTTAAGAATGCTAACTTTAAGTCCAAATGCTTAAACTTTCAATAAAATTAAAATTATAGTTGAACAACATCTTTGTGCATCTCTGTTACCACAGGCCATTCAAATGATCTCACTTTGGTGTAGCCCTAACAGAACTCGTCTATACAAACACTTCACAAGTATTTTTTACAGCACAATCAACTTTCAGAGATTAACTGCAGCTTATGTTAGTGGATTCGTCATATAAACTTGTTACAGGATCTGAAATGCCCTTTGAGCATCACACTTTTTGGGTACTATATAATATATAGTAAAATTTATATACTTATGTGTAAAGTGTATGAGTAAAGACAATAAATGTGTAAATACCGGGACATTCGTTTTCGTCTGACTGCTGTAACATTATTGTGCCGACACATGCGAACAGCTATTCGCTGTTCCATTATTCCTGGCTTAGCCTGAGCGAGTAAAATGCTGTCAATTTGGGCCAAAGTGCACTCTGTCTCCACAGCATCAGAAGGCTTGTTAGTGGTCTGGGGGAATGTCAGATTGCATGTCTTGTCTTGGCTTCTTTGCCCTCCATCTGGAGGCCAGTGCAGGACTGGGAACAAAGGATGGCTCGGCTTGGTCCGGTTGGCGCAGCAACTATTTTTGGTATCATCCATATATCAAGAAAAACTAAAAACAGACAAAGCTTGTCAAATATTTGTTTAAACTTTGAGTACCCCATAATCCCGCCACACACACTCCAAGTGCTGTGACAAATAACAGGCCAGAAACATTAAGCCTTCTTCTAGTCATATGGAATATAAATTAAAGAGCAATATAAACATGTCCTCACTTAAAACATGTTCCATTAAGCTACTGCCAAATAATTATTTTCTTCCCCATAACTATAATGCAATTACTTTCCTTGCTGCTCTATCTTACACATTGCTAATGTTATTATGTGAGTGTAATACAGTCCTAGACAATACAGTCACATATTTGTTTATTAGTGATGCACTCTCTTTTGTATATCCCCTAAATGTAAATGTGATGTTTTTACGATGAAATGATGCAACACGTGGCAGAGAGTATTCAGTAGTCAACTTCATTTGGTATGGTAGTGCTGTCATGTTTGTCAACTTCATGAGCCTGTTTCTTAGCAATGAAACATGTTAAATAGTCAGATGGAGAGGCTGTTTAATAGCAATATTTATAGCAATAGTTTTGTGTTTAGTTTTTTTTCTGAGACAATAAAAGGAAACATTTTCAAAATCAAAGGCGCTGGTTAAAAACCAACATCGCATCACAAGAAAACTTTGTAATATTACCTACAATTTACCAGGGTGTCTGCCAGCTGAAAACCAGGCCATGGAAAGTGTACATATCCAGCAATGAGGCAAGGTGACATCACATGGTTATGTAAGGTACTCAGTAGCATTGCTATGATTAATTAAAACTAAATCCTTATATGATTGACTTAATCCTCGCAAAATTAAAAAATGAGTGTATGCATGTGTGTGTGAACATGCTTGTACTGTATGTGTGAGATCATTACCCCTCTGTAAACTGCAGTCTGAGAGTCAGAATAAATTAGAGAAGCACAGACATCACAAACACATACAGTAAATAAATCAAATATATGTTTGCATCACCCGCCATCACCTATGGCATCTTCACTGTGTGAACAGTCAACTGCATGCCAGGGTATGAAAAGCAGAGCTAAATTATGGCCATTACACCATTTCTAAATGGAGCACATCCAGTCATACTCTTTCCCCAAGTGTGAGTGAGAAAACAGGGGCTTGTGTCCAGGGAGTGAATGAGCCTTCGTACCGTCAGAGGGTCAGGGTTCAATTAAAGGCTATGGCGGCAAGACACACATGACTAAGTCTTGCAGTCGGTGGTGACTGGTCTTTGAGGTCATTGGCTGGCAGGCCCTTAGCAGGTGAACAATAATCATGCTGTGTAGTCCGACCAACTTGCAGCTTCTGGGGAGATGATGCTGTCATCACACAGGCTGGGTTGACGAGAATCAAGAATGGCGCTTTCTCTCACATGTAAAAACCCTTTAAAAAGGGCAGTGCATTTGTTGGCCAGAGGGGGCAGAGCGGAGTGGGTCCCTGATAATCTGGGAAAGAAGGATTTAATGGCAATTGGAAAAAAAACACAAATTTGCTTCTGTATAATTTATATACTTAATATGAAAATACTAGGTCTTATTTGGTACTCATTTTCATTACATAAGAACATAAGAACTCCTCTGCATGCACCGTGAAGAAAATTTGTTGATCAGAATTGACTCCCGCTGTTCTCTGCCAAGGCCTGGGTGGCATTTCCTCCATCTGAATGGGATAATACCATCCCAAGGAACACACAGTGGAAGGCAGGAGGGATAATGCAAACAGCAATGCAATAACCTTTCATCTTGGGCCTTGTTTACTTGTACTCTCACCCAGGCAGCCTGGATTCATTAGCACTTAGCCCTTGGCAGTGCCCGTCTGGCACAGGGAGGAACTGGAGGAAGGCTGGCTGGTGGGTTGCGAAGCCACCGCACGGCGAGAGATGAGGACATGTCCTTTCCACTCGTGACACATCTCCCCCTCCCCGGTCTGCATTCCCCCCTGCCCCCCTCCGGCCTGGCACACTTCCCTCCACCCTTGGTCCTGGGTACATCCTCCCTGAACAGAGAGCAGCTGTATGGAGGTATGGGACCATTTTATGTCACGCAGAGAGCACTTTGACAGAAACATTCAAGATGGAGCAAAGCTACATCTGTGCCGCAGTGGGTACAGGGGCTGAACCAATACTGTTTGTGGATCCTGTTTTAGAAAACATGATGGCTATGATGGTAGAAGTGGTGAGACAGCCCCTCAGAGGATGTTGTGTTTATGCTCATTACCGCCTATTCCACAGATAACCCTTTTAGCTGGCCAGGTACTCTCCTCCTCGACACCTCCTCCTCCTTCTCCTCCTCACCCACACGTTCTCCCACAATGCACCTGGAGCAGGGCCAGGGCTGCTGTTAATTTGGCCTCATTATTAGGTTAAATGCAGCAGGGGCGGCAGTGCTAGAGCTAATGAGCAGCGCAGGGCTGACTGTGCTGCTTTCAGCCTGCTGTCCCGGACAATAGGAAATAGAGAGAGTCTGTACTGAACTTCACTTGTCTTGAAAGAAACTATCTTTTATCCGCATGAACTATTGACAGAGAAGTTAATACTGACAGCCCTAGAATGTTTTAAGACAAGAGGTTTTATGTAAGATATGATCCGTTGGTAAAGGGAAAACTTTAATATGTTAGGCATAAAATGTTAATGCAGAAATAGAATGAAATTACCATGAAAACCCTCGGTCGAAAGGCACTAAAATTAGCAAAAGCTGTAGGCTTATGCAGATAGAGTGGCCTATGAAGTGTGTTTTTGGGTACCCATTTTTCGGAGGGTTTGAAAATAGTGATTGTGACAAGCTAACTAGCCACTAACCGTTAGTTAGTGTTCCTATTGATGAGCATAAAAGTATAAAACTCTTTAGAATTGTCCACTATTCCCACCATAGTCATCTCCAACTATTATTTAATTACTTAATGACGGCCATGAGAAACTAAGAGCAGGTTTAGGAGACCCTGTATTTAGATGACTAAGGATTTCTCCCACACAGCCTTGCTAAATTGTCCAAACACGACCACACTGGCATTCATTTGCACTTCATCCTGACAGCTTATTCTGACCACACAATGACAATGTTTTTTTAGGGAGATACTAGGGAGATAGTTAGCCCAAGCTTTGAAATTGAGTCAGAAGCTTACAAACAGATCAGCACAAGGCTGTATTTCGATATTAAAAGAGAGAAGAAGATCAGCGCTGTGTTTAGGTTTGGCTAAACTCTGCTAGGGAAATAGAACAGCCTCGGGGCGCCCAGCAGATGACGTGCGCGTGCATGTGTGTGTGTGTTGGGAGGGCAGGGGGAGTCTTTCTCAACGTTGACAGGCATCTTTCTACTTACATTTGTCTCAAAAGGTCAGAGGTTGCGGTAATTGAGCTGTTTGTGAGTGCCCCATCCTCACTCTACCCTTCCCCTCTCCCCTTGGCCCCAGTGTTGTCTGGATGTGTGGCAAGGGACAGCGGAGAGCACCTTCCTGTCACAGTATTGTCCTCCTGTAGGCCTGCCACTGATGGAGAGCACTTAGCTATGTTAATAGGAGCACAGGTTCAAAGAGGGGCCAGCAGTACAATAGAGCAGGGCGAGCTGGCTTGCAGCAAGCCCTGCGTGGGAAACACCGTCACAACGTGGAGGATCAAAACAAAAGGGGCAGGGGTGGGAAGAAAATGCAGTTACGATAGAGAGGAAATTGCGTTTTTTTTTCATTCTGTTTTGCTACGCTGAATTCTGAAAATAATAACATTTCCGCACCAGTCAGCTGAAGGACATTAGGCACAAAAAAAAAGTACAGAGTAGCTACTGTGACGGAGCGATGCATCGACAAATGTCTCCTGTCCGTTTTCCAGGCGGGACTGAAACAGTTATTAGTAGCCAACAGTTATTATGTAAATCTTTGTGCTTGATGTATGTTTGCTTCCCATTAAAAAAAGAAAGAAAAAGAAGATCAATCTAAGCACAGGGCGTCTGTGTAGGTGCTGGGCAGACTGCATGCCACATTAAAAGGATAAAACTGGAGTTAGAGTAAATGTTTAGCTAACTCAGTTTCATCCCGTGACCGGCATTTAACCAAATAGCATGCTGACACTGAGCATCCTTTATGATAATAACAGCCAGTCCTCTCTCGGTGGCCCTCTCTCACCCCAAAAACAGTGTCTCTGACCTGTCCTGTAGCTGGCACGCCGCTGGCTTAATCCAGCTAACCTTGTCAAAACCGCCTGGCCTCATTCAGAACAAGCGGATGACTCTATAAATAGCATTTCATAGAGTTTCATTGAGGAAGAGCAGGCTGAATGGGCGGTATTGTAAACAGCAGCACGACCAGCACGACGCCTTACACAGGGCTAACCTGGGAAAGTGATGGAACATGGCAGGCTACAGCCAAAAGGCACCCGGGGTAATAACAAACTGACACCAGTGGAAGATATACTCGATTTACAGCTACAGAATGTAGCCCCAACATTTAATGATCCAAAACCTACTCAGCATACTCAGCATAATAAGAACATTCCAGGGTTAAGTAACAAAACACTGTGGCTCAAGTTTATTTTCAAAGTACAAACAGTGTTTTGAAACATTTCAACTTTCATATGGCCCTCTTTCACAACACAAAACAAAAGAAATAAGGGTTTTAGGAGGAGACAAAGGAAATACAGTTTTCAGGGTGAACTACATAGTTCACCCTCACCTCACAAGAGTCTCCAACATGATTCATACACAAGGTAGTGTTAAGGGTCCGCTCTGGCGTGTGTTAAAGGGTTTGGCATGGGAACCATGTCTTCCTGAGAAAGGAAAAAACACGATGCACAAATTAAAGCATTATTTCAGTGGATCATACTGTGCCATTGGGTGACCTCAAAAACTGGCGGACTTCACATAGAGTCAGTTCATCTATTTGTGGAGTGATGGATGTTTGATGTAGTCTCAGAGGCGGGGCAACTTGATCGGTGGGACTAAGCGCACTCGTCTAGTCTGTCAGTAGAAGCCTTGTTGTTGCGGCAGCACAGTAGGCCTCTGGCTCTGGTGTGTGGAAGCGAAGTTTCAGGAAAAGTGAGGAGGCTTTTCCCTTCCACCACTTTTTGTTCATGCAGGCTCAGGGTATGTAAAGAGCCTTGAGCTTACAGGCACTCACTAGTTACCATCAAAACAAACACACACACAGAGAGAGACAGAGACACACTGGGCTGAACCCTATTTAACCACATTCATCTTGATTCACAATTCACACAAAGATCCCTGCCAGAGGGCAGAGATTTTGACGAGGAGAGATCAGTAGCCTGGGCTTAGCTGAAAATGTTAAATACTTGACTTTGGCCTCGTGAAACTAGGCGGTTCAGAAAACTCAACAGACTCCAATGCTACTGGGCAATATTTCCCCTTTTTCTTGAGAAAAGCTAAGAAGCAACAGCACAGACCGACTCTTTCACCACGCTCTGGCAAAACAACGAGGTGCTTCAGCCCCGAAGGCCGCGATACCTGATCATCAAACTTCCACCAATTAGAGCATTAGGACAAGTCATTTATCCCCCCACCCCCCCCCTATGTTAAAAAAGGTGCTAAACCCTGTGAACCATTCCCTCATGCCTGTGCTGAAATTTCATCCAGAGGAGGCCCTGGCCCCACAGAGAGAGAGAAAAATAGGGATATTGAGGAGCCGGGGCGAGACGAGGGCCCAGGAGACCGGGCTCATAGGAGTAGACCCTGCCAGTCCTGGGGAAGGCTGAGAAACGCCAGAAACCCCCTCCCACCTACCCACCTCCCTTCCACTCTCAACAGGCAGAGCGGGGGGGAGGGTCTTGAGACTACAAGTTCTTTGTACACAATTTAACTAATTAGCATCAGGCACCGAGCGATCCGTCTTGCAAGGGCGACTCGAAAAGTGGGAGGTGGGGAGTGATCCCCCCCCCCCTTCCTAAGCCTATGACCTCATGCAGGTAAAGAGTGCGCTTCAGTTCACCACAGCGCTCCCCTCCCCTTCAGCCACACACCCGATTCTCCCCATCTGAATATTTGTCAAACCTCCTGCGCTGAAACCCACTGGCTGCAGAGGAACAGATTGGCTGCTGGCGACGCACAAGTTTCCAAGCATGGTACAGGCAATGAAAGGAAAGCTCAGCGAGCCAGTTTAGCCCACCCCCCCAATTCCACAACGTTACTAAACATAACAAATGTCTGAGAATACCCAATACAGACATACTTTTATGTTTTTTTTAACCCCCGGAGAGCATGCCTCATCTCGATAGCCACAAATCCGTCTATAATCTAATGCAGCAGATATAATTGTCTATATTATTTCGTTTCAGACACAGAGGCTACATGCTGTATATCACTGGCTGGCTAGCGCCATAGCAGCAGATTTTCAAAGTCATCCTCTGATGGTACTATAGAGTCTTAGCGGTCGATAAACAACATTGGCGATGGAAATTATAAGAGGCCATCAGCGAATGGGAAAATTGTCAAGTAACAAAAAATAAAAACAATAAACAAAAGCACGTTGATATGGATTCGAAGGCAATCAGTCTGTCTGGAACTGCAGTTGAAGCACAAATAAACGTGTTGCATCACTGCTGTTGCAATAGAATTGGTCTAAATGTTCATATACTGTAAATGTCCACTAGCCGTAAGAAGAACTGTGCACCAAATAAGCATTTTTTCAAGGTTTTATAAAGATCTAGAATGAATAAGAACACACCTGTTTATTAACCACTACAGAACATTAGTAGGCCTATTGTTAATTGCGATGATAGTCTAGCACCATCATCCATAAATTCCTGTTATTCTGGTAAATTCTCATTGGCAGAAAACATATAGGATACTTTGGAAAAACAACACAGTTGTAAGAAATCAAATTTGACAAGAATTGGATTAGTCATAGAAAACATGAAGACATGTTTCCTATTAGTTGACGTTCTATAATCGTATACCACTAAAGCTTGTCCGCTTTTGATAAACAGCACCCTCTGCTGATCATGCTCAGTGTAAAAAAGACTCATACTCAAAGACTCATATTATAGTGACAGTCATTTTTTTTTACATAAATGTAGATAATAGCTTATAACCTTTCTTAAACACATTGGTCATAGTAGATTTAGTATTCCACTCATTACTGTAGCAATGCAGTAAGACTACAGTAAAACACATACAATATGTATGTCCTGCACAGAGACAGAGACCACTTAAAAGATTGGCCAATGGAAAAGCAAGAATAGATACTAGCTACACAGACGTGACGTGATGTATAACTGAAAAATAAAAACGAGTCAGGTGAGCTCCAAATGGGATGAAGCTCCACCTACAACGATGGACCATTTACGGTGAAAGCAGTATTTAGAAATGCTAGCAATTACACAGGACAGATGATTGGACATAATTCTCTACAATCAAGAGTGGCGGCCCTGTATCAAGAGTCAAGTCCACACCGGGGAATAAGACATTTCATCCAGCGGCTACGCTCAGAGCTCCAACTATAACACCTCCCCACTGAAAGGAAATTCCTCCACCACCACCACCACCCCACTTCTCCCCCTTCTCCCTCCCTCTCTCTCTCGGCTGGAACGCACAAGCTCTCTTAATCTTGCTCTGGTAATGAGGTCATTTCACAATGTAATTTGGTGCTTTTTTTCTCTCTCTCTCTCTCTCTCCCCCTCTTTCTCCCTCTCTCTCTCTCCCTCTCTCTTTCTCCCTCTCTCTCTCTCTCTTCTCATTTTGACAAATGAAATTCTGCTGTTGCCTGGTTACAGGAACAAAAACACAGTGACTTGATTTCCATCTATAAGAATGTATTACTCTACAAGACCATAAAGTGTTTAGGTCTGGTCTGATGAATTGGGGCGTATTTCCACACGGCCATCTCTTGTCCAGCAGCTTTCCTTCTTTCTTTAACATCAGAGTCCTTCAGCAGAGGGGCGAGGGGGCAAATCATAGGTGGGCAGGCAGTTATGGAAGAGACATGAGATACAGTTGAGAACCGTGCCCTGCCAGAACCAGAACTGTGATCGCCGCTCTGAAGCCCTCGCACAAGCAGCCATGTCCCAGTGTTTCTCAGAGACATGTTGCACGTCAGAGGGAATCGGAGATGAACAGATAAAACGAATTTGCGATACTCCGCTGGAGGCGGTGGGCAGCGAGGAGCAGGAAATAAACCTGTATTTAAGATGATTACACCAGAAGAACCCAGGGCCCTTTCGTCTGGCCCGAGCACTACCACTGTTGTTAATTAGAGATTTGGTAGGAAGGCAGCCTTGTCAGACCTGCGGGGGTGTTAGTGATGGCTGGCTGGAGGGGGACAAGCGGAGCTCTTAATTGGGCCTGTATGCTGTATCAGTGGCTGGCCGGAGCGCTGGCAATGATTGCCGCGAGCAGGTGGCCGCAGTGGCAGTTCCACGCGGGCCGTCCCCGGCCAGCCTGTCTGTTCTCGTCAGGACCCGGAACACTGAGCAGACAGCTCCTAAGCCCTGCACTCGCCATGCCAAGTTGCCCGCCCAGTTGCCTAGCAACGCCCTCACAGACCCTCCACAACACTTCCTCCGCTGTCACGGCGATGCAACCCGTATAGCGGCAGAGAGCAGCGCGTCCACAACAGGGCAGTTATGGGAAATGGGATTAATACACAGATAGCTGTCATCCTTCCCCCTGCATGCGACACATAGTGGCGTGCACCAGCAGTCACCTGTCTTCTTTTACAACCTCCAATAACCCACAATGTGGATCACACAGCTCCGGGCGAGGAGAGCGTGGTGCATGATGGTCACAGAGTGCGTATCACATGCTGGGGACATCTATTGTATTTCATTCCCTAGTGCTACTTTTGCACTCCTTTGACACTCCTTTTAAATGAATCTCCCCCATGCACGCAATGGCTGGAAATCATAAATGACTCTTGTCATTGAGATATCTCCGATGACATCGCGCAAAACAACCAAACAAGAATCTCTTATACAAGACTTTTATACCAATCTTTAATTGGAAGTGATCATTATTAGCATTAGTGTATAGTGAAGGCCACATGAGAAATCCACTTCATAGACCTCTTTCCTGTTTCTTTGAAGACAGCTCTATTGAATGAAATTTGGTTGCCAAACGAATCCAGAAATCTATCTGCAGATGTTTTAAGCGTTTTTACTACTGTGCTTACTTTGTCAGCCATCGTCTCACAGTTCAACTGAAGTTTGACAACACTAGAGATGAAGTGTAAAAGAATCAATCATGTAAAGGCCAGACGCCACTGGGCTCTGCGCTGAAAGCAGGTATGGGCTGGAAACAGGAAGTGGGATGACATCAGCTATGGCACAGGCCTTTAATGAACTGGAGAAATCAATGGCCTTCTTTAACACATTCTAAAACACGCAGCACAACTTGAGGCTTCATGTGTGAGTTTTTTTTTTTTTTAAAGGACGTAGTTCATGCTATTGCAGGAGAAATTGGAGTGCGGTTGGAACGGATTCAAAACCAACATCACCCGCCAATGTACTGACTAATCTGGCAGTAATAAACGTTATTTTGCACTTCTCTCTTTTCAGAGGATTATGATGTGAAATTCAATCCAAACCAATGTTATTTTGAGCTGGGCTTTAGGATCTGTAGTGTTCAACTTGGTTAAATCCAGTCAACAGTCCACAGCCTTGGCAATGGTCTGAGCGTATATTTCCCTGTGTTGAAAAAGGTCAGTTTTAAATCACTACCCCACCCTGGGGGGGCTTCAGTAATGCAATAATCCACACCAGGACTTTTTTCTTTTTATTTAATTCTGTGGTGTTGCTCCAGTTACTGGAGCCGAAGAGAGAGGAAAACTCAGATCCCCAGACCGACTTCCCCCTGCCAAGAAGCAAACTGTACGTGAAGGCTGAAAACCTAAAGGCCGATCATTTGTCACGGGCGGTTCGCACGTCTGGAATGTCTCGGTTTTTGCGCCCAGAATATCGTACAAGATGTGCGGTGTTCCTGGAGATCAGGGCCGCTTCGCGCGTCGGGGCGATCAAAAGCACGCAGGGCTTGCCCTACACAGTTCACAGGCAGCTGTGTCCTCCTTGGGGTTGCACTTGGGCCGCGGGTGTCAGGCCTCGCGGTGGAAGTGCCTGTAAATAGATGGTTTTGTCACTGTGTTCACACATTCCTCCAGCCAGTGGGCCCACTCAGCTTTGCACCTCTGTTAGCACAGGCCTCACAGCTGACTGCTCTACAGTACACCAAACTGACTTCCCAGAGGGAAAAAAGGGTGGCCTAATAGGATTGATTCTTTTTTACACAATGATTTATTCTTTTACACTTGCTAAATGACCTAATTGTAACTTAATTCCTAGCATTTGTGAAACTTTAATTTAATCCTAATAGAGGATTAAAAAAACAACAATTAGATTGTGAGAAATCGTTGGTTGAAGGACGGCAGGAAATGCACATTCTCAGTACCTCTCTTGGGTCTTTCCATAAGAAAAGCGTGGCCTAATTAGATGATAGGAGCAGCTCAGCCTTTGTCGCACCACAAACTACTGAGATACTAATTACAGATCAGGGACCACAGCGACACATCACATACCGATAGCCTGATAGGATGAGTCAACAAAACTCTGCGTTCATATCCCCATATAAATACAGCATACAGGATTACACTGCGTCATTACATAGCCTTAGCTATGTCACAAGCACATGCTATGCCTAGTTTCTACTATGTGATGAATCTGACCTTTTCTTGCCATGTACTTCTGTCTTTGGCATCCGAAACTATTCACTTGCACTTACATTGTACAGAAAGTTGTTATTATTGACGTCATGTGTTCTTTTTGAGGTTCTATAGAACATTATATTGTTTTAGAATTTTAAAAAGTACTTTGAATTTGGTTTGAACCATATTTTAGCCACACTGTTAGTTCTGTTTAGTTATGGGAGATTAATAGGTTCTCACACAAGATGAAAAATGAGTAGAGCAACATTACTGTTAATTAATTATTGCAAAAAGAAAATACGTTTGTAAAAAAAATAAAACATTTTGGATTTCCTCCTGGCTGGTTTGACATTACAAGAATGTTTGACTTAGAGTGGCAAGGGAGGTTAGCTATTCAGCCCAATACAGAAGACCCTGGGGAAAGTGAGAGAAAGTGTAATTAATCAAACTACAGTGGGCTGGGCCTGTCCGGGGGAGGTGGGCTTGAGTTCGGGATCTGTAGTCCCGAGAGAATGGCCCGTGAAACAGGAATGCTGTGTATGGGTGGTCAATTAGTTTACAGATCTCAGCTGTGACAGAGCCTCCTTAGCTCCAAATCCCAGAGTCGCTCCCGTCACCCCCGACCAAACCACATCATATCAAGGCCCAAACCGCATGCAGTGATCAGAGGCATTCCCCAGGCTGGAACGTATACTCACTCCATTTAGCCCAAGCTAAATCAACAGCTTTTTACTGTGGTTAAGTTGGATTGCCTTACATCCAGGATCTGCCCATGCTTTTAGCCCTTTTTTATTTTTCCATGCATCTACTGTACTTTCGAGAGCCAGACCTCCAACAATGTGCCACTTTGCCTTTTAACTCCCTAGGATCACAACATCCTTCACATCCTGTACAATTAGACTAAATACACTTAGCCTATACCTTTATAGAAAGTCCAGTTCCACTCAGTGACTCGGAAACACAGGCCACCTCAGTAGACTCAAATGTGACAGGGGAATGAACCATGCGTCTTTGTGCTACACTAGTCATTAATATGGAAATATGGTAAACTATGAACCGGTAAGCATAAAAATACTGTATTTAAACAACAATAAAAAATATTGAAAAATATTTTAATGTTGAGAATTAAACAATAACAATACGATTCTTTTAAGATTATAAAATGTATAATGTATAAAGTATATAGGCCTAATGCTGATGTTAACAATAATCAGGTTTCAAGGGCCAGACACCAAGAGTGATAGCCACATTATAAATTAGTGAGTTCCTAGCTGTTCAAATGTACAGAAAGGTATAGTGACAAACACAAAACAAACAACACATCACATTGCTTTGGTTGCCATGGTCTGTCAAATATCTTATTCCATGATGACTTCTTGACTGCTGTCACACCACACCAAGCACCAGATGTGCTGGACATGGGCTATTCTTCTCGCCATCAATCCCGGCCGGTGTTTGTCTGCTCTGTTCGGCTGCGCCTGCACTCTCTCCACAAACAACTCGTGACACTATTGAGAGTATCCTGGCTGGCAAACATCACTGCCTGGTATGGGAGCTGCTCCACCCTCAACCACGAGGCTTTGCAGAGGGTAGTGAAAACTCCCGCACATCACATCACATCACCAGGACTGAGCTGAGCAGGACCTCTACACCCAGAGGTGGAGGAAGAAGGCCCCTAAAGATCCTGACGGAGGACCAGAACAATCCCTGTCACAAACTGTTCACCCTGATACCTTACGCATCAGAACCAGCAGGTTCAAGTTCACCACGACTGTCACCTTATTCTGTTACTTTTCCTGCATTCTGTATCTTGTTAATGTTCTTGAGTCTAGTGTGCCCTACGACCAAGCATTTCATTACCATTCATGGCTGCTGCTTTGTAATGTGTGTATTAGACAAATAAACTTGAGGCTTTAAACTTGAATGAAACTCACTACAGTGAGTTTACAGTAGATTTAGATTCATTCCCCTGTATCTATCTACATACTTAAGATGGGAGGAGAAGCAGGTTTCCATTGACCTATGTATAGCCTAACTTTAATTGTGTGCGGTATACCTATTTGTTCTCTACATCGCCGGGCTTTATCTGAGTCACATGATCCATCCAGTCACTGCCAAAGTATGCTTTCATATCCCCCCCCCCCCCCGGCTCTGTATACGTGCAGAAGATTGTACTGATTGTTATAATTGTGTTACAATGCATTTTTATCACTGACTGTGGGCTGATTTACATGACTGTGTTTGTGTGTGTGGTCAGGCAGGAAGTTTGAAGGTTGAGGTAGTTCCTTAAAAACAAAGGCCCCGGCATCTGCATATGAGTCTTTTCCTTTCCTAGGCGCCTAGATTTTCTCTCCACATCGCCATGCTGCTTGAGGGGGAATATCCTGGAGCTGCCATCGCCATGCAAATTCTATAGATAGGTTGATGAAAAACTCTAGCAGCTAAAAAAGAAAATCACAAATGGTTGGCATCAGTCTTAATGCCTTGTAACAGTTGCCTTGTAACCAAAATTACACTCAGACACAGCCTCAATAGGATACTGCTTTTAAAATATGGGAGTAGGGAACTAAATGTTAAATAGATGTTTTCTTTTGAATGAATACTACTACTACTACTACTAGGGTTAGGTTAGGTTAAGTATTATGATAAGTATCATGCTAAAGAGCACCACATATCCTTTTTCATCTAGGTGGTAGACAGTATCCTACATGCTTTCTACTCGTCCTTACCGAGAACCAAAACTGTCTGTTTCATATGGAGAGAGAAGGTACTTTTGGATGGAGCACCCTGTCTCTGAGTGCTGGACATGGTCTGGTTTTCCTCCGCTCTGACTGGAACCTGTAAACCCCCATTGGCCCTCCTAGCCCCCTCCCCGCCCCAAACATCTTTCCAACACTTTTCACTCCTCCCTCACGGCCTTATCTTCCTGGTCCTCCCCTTCCCATTATCGTTGCCTCCGCTCTTTCTCCGGACATGTGTGCTCTTTCTTTCTAACCCTACCTTGCTCTTGCTCTCTCCTTCGCAGTCCAGCCTGAAAATTGAGCCATAACATCCTGACGGTGCTGCTCAAAGGTCAACCCAACCCCCCTCCCTCCTGGTTCCACACCCTCCCGCTTTCCTCCTCCTCCTCCTCCTCCTTCTCCTCCTCCCTTTTGTGAGGCCCCTCATCCAACACTCCCAGCGTCGCATTCCACAGACGATGGGAGCACCTTCAAACTCTCCACCAGCAGGGTGGACCAGCACTAGCCGCAAGACAAGCCCGGCCCCAGCTGCCACTGAGCCTCAGGCCCGAGCACCCGGGCAGGAGAGCCCGTGGTCGGGAGAATATGCAGCGTGGCAGCAACATAGTCAGTGTGATGACAACACCAAAGCAACTGCGATTCCAAAGGAAGAGAGTGATATCTGTAGCACATTAGCGGTCTTCATGCTGCTGAAGCCAGCTCAAAGTTAAGCCCCGCAGCCAGGGGGCCTCTCTTGTCTACGCCGGGAGGATGGCAGCTGTGTTAGTCGGGCACAAGCCCCTGAGAAACCTCGTCCCCTGACCCTCAAAGCCTGAAGGTCTCCTCTATGATGACAGACAGCTCCAGTTTCAGCCTGCCAAAGTTTGTCTGCGCTCAGCTCTCAAAACACTAAAACTCTTATATGGGGTGTGGGTTTGTGGGGGTCACATACCAAAGGATAGCAAATGTGATAGCCTAGCTCAGAGTGCTGTTATCAAAGATGCTGGATCAGACCCGTGTCAGGGAACTGCAGACATTCACCTGTCAGCTCTCATAGCCTTTCCTCAGACAGACAGGCCTTGTAGTGTCTTACTTGGGAGCGCTGCCGGTTCTGGGCTTGTATCACCGCATGGCATGGAGGCTGTTGCTTCTTACCGTAGGCACTGAAAAGAGATATTACCACTGAGACCTCACAAGAGTAAAGAGCAGATATCAGATATAGGAAACAATGACATTGTGTACATCCAAACGCAAACCGTCCAGACTGCAGGGGCCTATAGGTTTAGTGAGCTCCAGGCCCTGTAGCATTCATTTTAAACTTCACAGCATAAAACACTCTCAAAATAAAATTACTGTATAATAAAACAAGATACGGTATGTGGTTCAAGGGGATTTAAGGAACCGTGTGTGTGTGTGTAAGACAGGTACTGTATGTCTCTATATGCCTTTCTCTTGGCTGGGGTCCATTGTTATTCTCCAGTCCTGCCTACATGCTGTGATTATCAATGCACACATCTGTTTGAACTTAGTCAAGGAATCCTATATAAAAAACCCTAATGGGCTCTTCTAACATTTTGAAGACTGATTAAGAGCTGTTTTAAATCGGGTTCACAGCAATGAGTTCCATCTGCGATTTAGTGTTCATTGGATTTGTTATCTTACTTCATTGTTAGAGAGGGATTTTTGGTAGCCATAGCTTATTGGGAGTCAACGGTGTAGGTTTACTATTGTATATTTGTGTATGAAGCAGAGAAAATGCTTTGATAAACAAAGTGCGAAAAACGTGGCGCATAATTCATGCAAATCGTCCACATCCTGTAAGATATCCAAGCTTCAAAGCCATTCAAAACATGTTCAGGTCAAATTGCATAAAAGGCTTTTAAAAGTATGAGCCTATACAAGTCCCTGCTTTTAAAAGACATTTAAATGTTGAGATTTGTTTCAAAAGTTTTGGTGTTTTAGGTAAATTCTTTAGTTTATTCTTAATTTTCCTGTTGCAAATAATAAAACAAGATATGTCATTTAAAACAAATTTACACCTCCTTCACTTCATTTATGCCCAGTATAATGTGTGCTTAATTTGCAAGCATGCCGAGCGGGCTTACTTTTCTTACCATAGTCTGACCTTTATGTTTTATGGGGGAGACTAACATCGTGAACTACATTTGTTACAAATTAGGCTTCCTAGTGCCAAAAGGTTGACACCTGCCACTTCAATGGTACAACTTCCATGGTACAACTGGGTGAAAAAAACCTAATGTAACTATATAAGTTAATATTGAGCTATTTGCTGCTATTTAGCTACTTGTTATTGTGTTTAGCTATCGATGGCGTTATTGAATAATAGGTGTTTCCAAAACCATTCAGACGTTCTTCTCACCACTAGACGGCTTCGGTTGCTCATTGGTTCAGCTTAGAGCAGTCTCTGATCACACCACAAGATGTCACTAAAACAAAAGACACCCTGACTTTTGTGGGTGTAAACAAATGAGACCGGATATGATCTAGACACCACGTGATTGATGAAACGCGGAACAAGCCCATCCAGTGATTAGCCTGGTTAAGCTAGCTGGTAGGAACCGGTGGGACTCAAAACAAATACTTAAACTCTCTCATGAGCTTTTAACTTTGACGTAGACATGATGCAGTAGGCAGATATAGACAGAGGTACTAAGCTCAAATTAAATATTTGTATGGGTTAATACGAACTTGAAAATGCTACCGTTGATATTATTATTGTTTACCTCATCACCTGCAGCAAAACTGCATTGTATATACCTTGCGTAACGTTACAATCTTTAGTTTGGTTGAGATAGACTGTTATGAAGGTTCAAGTACTTGTAATTGATGTCTTGAATCTGTTCCGTTTCCTTTAGTTTCAAGGAATGATCTGACTAACGTTGCAGGCAAACATGCACAGTCGTCTGCAGGAATTAAAAAAGGAAGAGGAGACACTCCTTAAAATCAAAGTAATGTTGCAAGACCAACTAAATAGGCTTAAGGTGAGTGCATTTGAATTTTATGCATGTTCCTCTGTAACTATTACTTAGCTGATAGGTCGTGTGTCCTTTTTGTGTTTCAGTTTGAAGAAGGAGCCTTAAAATCTATTATTAACGCTCATATAGATGGCGACTCTCAACCTTCATCTCCAGAGAAAGAGGTAAAATACATATTTAAACAGCTAATTTTGATCAGGGAAATATTATTAAGACATTAGTCGGAAGGCATCAGGGAGCAGCATCAGTCATCCAACTGTCAAGTATAATATTCTATGTTTCTGATTTCTGTAATGATTAATTTGCAAGATGGTACTTTATTGATTCCCAAAGGGGATTAAGCCATGCTGCTTAACCTTTATCGGCCTGTAGGTAGTAAATACAGAGGCTACGTGAGCTATAGTGCATTCACCTAGACCTTTTGACTCAGTGTGGGCAAAACAGACAATGATGTCTGATGTACAATAATATTATACAACTGAACATAATCATACTAACCTGTTAGTACATCGTTCAAATGAGTGAAAATGTATACTCCCCTTTCCCTACCAGGCATATTTATTACTCACTGCCATTTTATATCTTGTCTATTTTGCCTTCACTTCTAGTGCCAAAACCCCTCTCCCATAGGCTGAATTTAAACAATATACCAGCAAGGCATTTAAACAACATTGAAATGAGGTCAAAAGACCTCCTATGAATCCTAAGCACATCTAGTCTATTCTGATCCACTTTTAGAATAGCTATTAAAGACCTATATAGAAGACGAGAATAGAATTGCTTTCCTTGCTCACAAGTCAATATGATTTATTGCTTTAGGTTCATGTTAACCTGGATGACGAGACCGAGATCAATCAGACCAAACTTCTACTGTGTGCGCCAGCGGATTATGACATGGAAGAAGAGGAGGATGACGACGAGGACGACGATGAGGAATATGAGGATGAAGAGGACGAAAATGAGCTTGGTTTAGTGCCTGACGGGGACGAGGAGGAGTACGAGGATGACGATTACTGATGTGTCATTGCATCACTGTCACAGGACTTATTATAATTTGCAGCTCCAAAGAATCAATGTAGAAGTGGACAGCTCATTGACTCATTTTGTATCCCACTATAGATGTTACGGTTCTAGATGCAAGGATAACCATCCCATGTGACAAGGCATTGGCAAGTGGCTTATATAGATGAAAACAGTGTTCAGTCTTTGGCATTAGTCAACTTAGTCACCTCAGTACTATTTTTATCTCTTATTCAAATCGATGTGTCCATTTTGTTCCTGATCGTATTCACTATGACAGTGTTAATAGGTTAGTGGAACTTGCTGATAATATTGCAGTTCAAATGTGTCTCTACGCATAAAAACATATGGCTGGGCCATATATGAAGACAGTGGAATAGCATTATGTGATTAGGGATATTGATAAGCACAAAATAAAAAATCTTTTTTCCTGGTTTTTACAATACATGTTTCCTCACCCCATCGCATAAACTGTGTCCCAGTCACATCATGGACGTTGAGGAAGCAGTGCAAAATGAAAGCCCTTTACTGTGTTTCTTCCTTTTCTCGGATGTGACCGGGAACCAGCTACCTTTTTAAAATAGGTAGTTAGTGCAGTGCAAACCCTTTATGCTTGCTAGCCATTTAACAATGAACAATGAAGTGAGTCACACAATGACGTGCATTCGTAGCAGGGACAAGCTCTGGACGCCGGTGGTCCGCCAACAAACGCCATACAACACATGAGTACAATAGAGTAAATGTGGCTCTCCACATATGGTCCACTTGGATTCACTGCAGACTTGGAGAGCAGCTCATGAACATTTGTGTGCAAAAGGTAATTGGATCAGCAATATTCTTTATTCAATTCAAGGTGAATTTATCATGTGATTAACATTCATCTTATGGTTAGAATGACGTTCTACAGGTTTTATCTGCTAATTACTTGTCCTATCTATATCTATATATATATATATATAGAGAGAGAGAGAGTTGGAAGAAATAATTAATATCTTCCTGAAATATTATGAACTTAAATTGTAAGTTTAAAGGTCCCTAAAATGATTCTAATATTTTCCAACCTGTAATTTATCGAAAGGGATGAATCCTATTGTCCAAACCATTTAAATGTCAAACGGACATTTTAGAAAACACCTTAAATGAAATTGAAAATACACTATTTTTTGAATAGTGCAGATGAGTAATTATTCACTCCAAGTTGTCTAACTAAGTACCTCAATTGTCTGTTTTTATTATGGGATTCTATTCTGTAAACATAAGCCCCTGTAACATTTACTTTGCTTGCAGAGGTGAAACCTAGTTTGTAAGGCATCTGTCTGTCTCAGCAAAACGAGCTCACACTCCATTGAGTCTGAATAGGGTCATTTGGTTCTGAATTAGGGCATGGAACACAGTTGTTCATTGCACTAGATGCTTCTAGATTCTGATAATCTGCAATTCTGGTAATTTGAAATGTATTTTCCTGTCTTTAAAATTGTTGATCAGCTGTACTGTATTTAAAAAATAAAATAAACAGACAAAAATCCCACAAAATGTTACTATGTGTTGATATTATTGCTTCAGGTCAGCAAGTGTTGAGCGGTGCAGCTGTGACATGATCAAGTATTGTTGAAAGGTAATCTTGTACCTGCAGGTCAGTGACTGACTGGGATAGCAAGGCAATAGCTGTGCTGCAGGCTCAGAAATACCATGGTGTCCCACAGTGCGGTCAAGACGTGCCATGTGCTTATGTTGGTGCTGTGTCTGTCTGCGGCTGAGGACTTCGACTGGACAACGAACGAGCACGGCTCCTTCTATTATGGCACGTTTCCAGCGGGTATGACTCCTACGTTGTAATAACTAATGTTTTATTGCTTTTTGCAGATGGTTCTCAAAGTTGGGCTTAGTATATGTGTTCACAGATTGCCTTAAGCAATGCTTTACAGTCTAAATCACTTGTTTAATGACTAGTTTTTGGAGGACGTAAGTCAACGAATTCGGTTCTCAAATCAGCTGATATGCTGTTGTCTCTGGTCATTCTAACTACTGAGTTGGGTGGTTCATTTTTGGAACTTGTTGGCAGGATTTTCGTGGGGTGCCGGCAGTTCAGCCTATCAAACAGAAGGAGCCTGGGACAAGGATGGTAAAGGACTGAGCATCTGGGATGTGTTCAGTCACAAGAAAGGCAGAATCCAACGCAATGACACAGGGGACTCTTCCTGTGAGGGCTATTACAAAATGAAGGTGGGCTCATCAGGAAACAAATCGGACAAAAAGCAATTGTCCATGCACATTGTGTGTGACAGAGATGTTAAGTTAGAGAAACATAAAGAGATACGGGTAGTATACTATATACAGTATCTACTGCATAGTGTTAAGTGTCTATCCATCTCTTATTATTATTTTGTGTATGCAGGAGGATGTCTCCTTAATGAAGGAACTGATGTTAAACCATTACCGCTTCTCCATATCCTGGCCTCGACTTATCCCAACAGGGATTAAGTGTGAGTGATTGAAGATGGGACAAAACGTTTCTAACTGGCCTGAAACATTCTATTCTGCACATAGAATGGCTAACGATTTAATGTGCTTTAACATGTTTTGCAGCTGACCATGTAAATGAGAAAGGAATCAAGTACTATGATGAATTTATTGACTATCTGCTGGAGAACAAGATCACTCCCATTGTCACTTTGTATCACTGGGATCTTCCACAGGTTGGTACAAAATCTACTGACCATCCCCACCAACTGGCGCTCCAGTTAAATAATAAAGCCACACACTGAATATAATTCACCTTTACTGACCTTTTTGTCATGGTTTTCTAGGTTTTACAAGAAAGGTATGGTGGATGGCAGAATATCAGCATGGTCAATCATTTTAATGAATTCTCTAGCCTGTGCTTTGAAAGATTTGGCAACCGAGTAAAACACTGGATCACATTTAACAATCCATGGGTATGTTTAAATTTGTTTTTAAATGTGTTATTTTACACCAACAAAACAATTACGCACTATGGAGATAAACATGTCTACCTGTTTCTTTTAAAAATATACAGCAACATACTGTGTGTATCGCTTTAAGTACAACCACACTCTTATCCTAATGAACTGCAGTCAGTGGCAGTTGAAGGCTATGAAACTGGTGAGCATGCTCCTGGGCTGAAGCTGAGAGGAACTGGGCCCTACAGAGCAGCTCATCACATAATCAAGGTAGGAAAGGGAGGATTTAGCCATATCTACAAAATATTGGACTAACATTAGTTCAGAAAGCATAACACTACTTTTTTTGGGGGGGTGGCAGGCTCACGCGAAAGTTTGGCACACATACGACACGCAGTGGCGGGCAAAACAAAAAGGTTGGTACGGTCCAAACCATTCATGGAATACATGGCTCTAATTCAATATGAGCTTCACAACAGTTCAGTCCAGTTGAGAGCTGAAAGCTGCTGTCCCATTCTGCAGGACTGATTGGCATCTCTCTGTCTGGAGAGTGGGGAGAGCCAGTGGATATCACCAACAAGAAGGACATTGAAGCAGCTGAGAGATACGTCCAGTTTCACATGGGCTGGTTTGCCACACCCATCTTTCATGGAGATTATCCCCAAGTGATGAAAGACTTCATTGGCAAGTTATACCTCCTCTAAGAAGCATGAAACTTTAAGCTTTATGCAGAAGTCTCTTTAAGCAGAAGTCATATCGCTTTTGTTTTTTAATTGAAAGCACACATTTGAATGAAGTACACAAGTATGTGAAGTGTGCTCTTCCCTAAGTGGTGAATCAATACACACCACCCCCAAAGTAATTTTCACCTATAATCACTGTGTTTTTGTTTGTTTGTTAAATGGATATCACATCACTGATCTCAAGACGGTGTGTTCTCTATGTGTCCAGGAAAAAAGAGTGGCCAACAGGGTCTAGCAACATCTCGTCTGCCCACCTTCTCCTCCCAAGAGAAGAGCTACATCAAAGGTACCTGTGACTTCCTAGGAATCGGTCACTTCACCACCCGCTACGTCACCCAGAAGAACTACCCATCGCACCAGAGTGGCAGCAGCTACTTTACGGACCGCGACCTGGCTGAGCTAGTTGATCCACGCTGGCCAGACCCTGGATCTGAGTGGCTGTACTCTGTCCCTTGGGGATTTAGGCGCCTGCTCAATTTTGTCAAGGTGAAATGTCGTTCTGATTGTGTATATAGTCGTTGACACACAAAATGTTTGTAGGTTTTGAAGGCAGGGGTTGATGAACACCCAGGTCAGGTTCAGCTACAGGTGCTCACAGATCTTAACTGATTCAAAAAAGAAAGAAGGAAAGTAGCACAAACTAACAATGTTATCTTAACCTTACAATTTTAACACTTAATTTAGAATTGAATTTTGTTTTTGATAGGCCTACAATGTAGTTGTATATTAATTTGAAATAATTGTGTTCTGTACCCTTATTTAGATTCAGTATGGGAACCCAATGATCTATGTGACAGAGAACGGTGTTTCTGAGAAGATGATGTGTACAGAACTCTGTGATGACTGGAGAATACAGTACTATAAAGATTACATTAACGAGATGCTAAAAGGTGAGTCCAAACTGATTGTTAAATGCAACTGCTTAAGGTTTAGCTAATCATTTCAAGATAATAACTCCCTGGTGTCAATTAGCCATCAAAGATGGAGTTAATGTGAAGGGCTACACCGCATGGTCCCTGCTTGATAAGTTTGAGTGGGATGAAGGCTATTCCGAGAGGTTTGGCCTGTACTATGTCGACTTCAGGAACAAGAATAAACCTCGCTATCCCAAGGCTTCTGTTCAGTACTACAAACGCATCATCAGCTCCAATGGATTCCCTAATCAGAGAGAGGTAAGAGATAGTAGTCTACTATACAATATTAGTCTTTTTCTTTTCTAAATATTGCTCCTGTTATTAACATACAAACACACATGCACAGACATGTACAGGAATAATTTAATTGGTAATATTCTAATACCATAAATTAACTTACTCCAATTCTAATTATGGAGTCCACTTAATGTATTTTCCACATGGGATTCATAATCTAATTTGATCTAATATAATCTAATTTACCCAAGGTTGAGAACTGGAAGAGGAAAGCCACTGACACATGCTCTTCCAGCAACCAGCTACTGGCTGCAGGTAGGTTTGGATACACCTTCCTTTTCCTGTGTTATCGCTGGACAAGGAGGCAAATTACTAGCGGGGGTAAACAAATAAAGATTCTGACTCAAATATTAAAACCTGACGATACGGCTTGCAACCATGAATACATCTGGCTTCATCAGTAATAATCTGGGAGCTGATCAGCATTTCCAAAACAATGTGGAAATACCTCTAGTTATCGAAGTATCTAACAGGATTTTTCTTTGTTTGCCCCTCCAGCTAGAAGAAAATCCAAGGAACATGCAGAAATGCCAAAGGTTTGGCCAGTGCATGATGAAGTTTAGGAATTTAAGGGGTACAACATATTTGTATATTTTAATCAATTACTGGGTATGAAAAAGTTCTGCATTGTCTCCATTTTTTTGCTGTGTGGTTGCCTTAAAGGCACTACAGACAACATTTAAATTTTTCGCAATATAGCAACACCTTTGTTCAAAGGTTCAAATAAAAATTTTATTGGTTTTAAAAATACAACTAAATTGTACCTTATGATAAAAACATATCCTTCAATGTTGCGATTTCGTAGGATAGTGACATTGAAACCCCCTTTCCACCATACTGAATTTGGCCTGGCATGCCTGAAACTTGTATCTCTGAAAAATCCTCAAAAGTAACATTTGAGAGAGTCCCAAAGGCACTGCAAATGAGAGAGAAAAAAATGTATCTCTGCTCTACTGCCGCTCTCATCTTCATAGTGTTTTCTAACACCAATAGCTGATCACCCATTCAAATGAATAACGTAGATGGAAGAGAATTTGATTTAATAACACAACAGTTAATGTACAGTATATTGACATGCAAACATTATTCATCCTCAACATGTGAATTAAGCTGATCACCCTATAAAAAATGCTGTTCTGTTCACAGGATAAATAGAACAATATAGGAATGTTTCACATTTAAAAGTAATCCCAGAAGGGCAACGTGTTTCATTCACAATATGTAAAAATTCATAGGCTGCATTCTCCACCTGTTTTGGCCCACTTTCTAGCGTTAAATAGTGCCCGATTATTTTTTTTTACTTTTTTTTTAATGTTGTCAGCTTGTATTTACAGTGCAAAGTATGATACTACCAGTTTAATACACTCTTTAAGCCATGCTTTGCCACAGGACTTTTGAAATAAACCAAAAGTATTGATGGAAATGGTTTGCTTTATTCCCATGCAGTTCTCAAAGGGTTAAAGTATATTGGTTTATCATTGAGTATTTTTTCTTTCTTCATTAGAGGAACAGCGGAGTACTGCTGCCAATATTCTAAGACTTATACATGGTAAGGAATCTCTATATGGTCATTTTAAAAACTGATACAAATATTACTGTAGGAAACAAAAACATTAACCCTTTGAGTGCTGTGCTTGTGCATCACTGGGCTGTTCTAAGGAGTTATTAATGTGTCTGTGTAGTTATAACTGAGTATATGTGTGTAAAAAAGCCTATGCTATATATATATATTTAGCTGTAAAGCTCTGTTTATCTTGCTGCTTTAACACCTGAATTTCCCCTAGGATAACTAAAGTGTAATGTCATTTTTTCAGACCCCTTGACCAGTCACATGGAGATGGTAACGGAGATTGTTGTCCCCACTGTGTGCACTCTGTGTATTTTACTCAGTGCTGTCTTCCTCATGTTCCTGCTGCGGAGACGGAACTAAACTAGCTCTCCACGTGTGAATGTAGTTCAGTAAACAAACACACTTTTAGTTTCTTACACAATTTTAAGTGAAAAGATTTATATCAACTAAAGAGTGGACAATTGAACTACTATACAATTATTCAAAGTGTGTTTTGTGGAACATTTTTTAATGAGTGCATTGATTTGATGTGAAATGTGATTATAATTTCTGTTAAATGTAACATGGATGTGTAAATGGACCGTAAAGACAGACAGGTGTTTGAGATAAGGTTAGATCACTCGGATTGAATGTCAGCCACCATTTACAAACCTATTGAAGGTGTCAGTTGTCCATCTCAACTATGTGCAAGGTGTGACACAGCCATTGGCCCAAGAGGTCTATCAGCCAACTTTCTCAAACACCTATCTGTAAATTACCCATAAATCAAAACACATCCATAGAATTGTAATTCGACCAGCTAAAAAAGTATTCCTTTAAATACACATAGACACACTGCATGTGACAATGGTAAAATATGTGAAGAAAAAAAAATTTTTGTGATGCTATTATTTGATGAATTTGTGATGAGTGTCAAATACAATTTATTAAACGAAATGTGTACGGGTATTCATTTATGTATTAATTCAGTGTGTTAAAATGTGTCAATCATTATTAGAATATATATAGTGTACATAGGCTACCTATATGTAACAGAAATATTCTGTTCTATAGGCTATATTCATTATCAGCTTCCCTTGGAAAATACAGTATTTTACACGGCTGATATTAACGAAAGTAGTTCGGTCTTAGTAATCATCCGCCAAAATGGGTTAAATCTAGTACAACGATTGTGAAGGCGATTTAGATTTTATGGAGCCTAAATAATTTATTTGAACAATATTGAGTAAGATGTAGTCGTTTGTGTATATTAAGAAATGTATACGTTCCAAATAAAACACACATTGACATAAAGGGTTATCGGATAAATACTAACGTCGGAAGTGGTTCTCCGGCAGCGTGCTTCATATGAATTGGCTTAAGGGTAACTTCCTCCTCTGTTGTCCACGAGCCACGGTGTGAGGAGCTATGTGGCGCTGGCCAAGCGAATAAGGACTATCAAATATGGTGAGCTCTCCAATGAATTTATAGTGTTCTGTATATCGATCAATTGTATCTTATTTATTTGCGTGTTCTTGGTAAAGTCAGCAAAAGGCTGTTCTATTTAAAGTCAGCCAAACCCTGGCCACGTGTGGGCCTACTCGGTAGTAATGCACACGTGTGTGGTGGGTGGGAAGTAATCAAATATTTGACCAAGGATGCTAATATACATTACTGAATACTAAACTGAATCGCATGTGCTTACCAGATCACCAGACCAGCAGTTGTGGGAGTCGGGCATGGGAAGGCATACTACGTCCCTTCATGTGCAAGATCACGTGGTTGTACAAACGTGTCCGGCAAGCGAGCCATTAACGAGGATTAAAGGTAAGTTAAACGTATTTTTTTATTTATCAAATTCATTTATGGTACTTGCTATGATGGTGTAATTTGCGTCTTACACTGTGACCAGTGACAGAATGCCTGCTGTCATAGGCTGGCGCAGTTGACTGATGAATCTTGAGTCTGAGCAAGTTCGGCAGCATTATGTAGAGCTAACTTGGGCTACTTTTAAAAGGTATCGCTAGCACATTATACTGTTGTATAACGTCAGCTTTTCCAATCTTTTCAGATGACTGAGGACTTCCTGATGGCGTGGAACTACAAGATGATGGGGCTACTAACCTTGAGGCCTGAAATGATGTATGACACATTTAAACAATAACTGTCTTTGCTTTTAAATGGTAAATCTGCAATGATGAGTTTCCACTTTGAGTCCGTGTTTCTGAATCCTGACGTTAACCAAAGTTCTGAGCTCTGTAACAAACTTGAGACAAAGGGGGAAATGTGCAATATAATCTTATACTACGCTTTCTGTATACAGCATGGATGACCAGACTGAAGCCTGGGCCTACATCATGCAGCTACCATGCTGGTTTGGCCTTTTGTCTTTGTAGAAAGGCCACTACACTGGAACAAGATGCCAGCAGAATCTGCACAATGTAAGAAAGTGGCGCTTTAAATTAAAATGTACTAAAAACCACAAGCAATGTTTTTTTTTTTTTCCGTCTGTGTTTCCTTACATTATCAAAAGTCCGGAGCCTTGTAACTAACTTGAGACGGATGGCAGATATGCAATGTAACATGCTTACACTGCACTTTCCTCTGTATACAGCATGAACCGCTAAGCTGTAAAACCTGCAGGAACCCCTGGGCATGCACCTACCTAAGCTGGTTTGGTCTTTTTGTAGTAAGGCCACTACACTGGAACAAGATATCAGCAGTTAAGCCAGCAAAATCTGCACAATGTAAGAAACTAGTGCGTTTTATTTTTTTTAATGAAATGTATTCAAAACTGCCAGCAATGATGAGTTTCTACTTTACGTCCGTGTTTCTGAATCCTGACGTCACCAAAGTTCTGAGCCTTGTAACTAAAGGAATCAAGATGGGATAGATCACTATGAAATTCTAACAATACTTTTTCCTACATACAGCATGAAGAACCACCCGAAGGAAACCCTAGGTGTACATAATTATGCTTGTTTACATTGTCTTGTAATTTGCAATAAAGATGCAAGCAGAAGGACGGAGTGGGATTCTGACATGTCTGTGCAAAGACTATTAAAGCATTTCCTTGAGTAATGGTTGTCTGGAACTGTGTGCATTTTTTTTGGGGGGGAGGCAGGTATAAGCCTCATAGTACATTTGTAGTGTTGAGCTGGGTGAATTTCCTCTTGGTACAAACCATCTAAGAAATGATTACATACACTTTTTATAAGTGTTTGAGACTTTATTTGATTTTTACAATTTTAGGGGAAGTTAGCGAGGCTGCAGCACAGCATGGTAGAGAAGTAAGCTGGTTCATCGCTGTCCCCGGTGTCAGTTGAGAAATCTGGGGGAGGGGAGATGTCATGAGACTACATATTTTAGGCAAAATGCATAAATGCTAACCGCAGTCACCTGTTTCAAAGATGACATGATTGATCAATGGCTCATCGGTAAGCTGCAATGATGTTTTGACTTCACGGGGGCCATGACCACTGGACACTTCAACCCCCCAAATTACTGGGTGCTCTCTGGAACAAAAGTATTCATATCAAATGTAATAAATAAGGTTTTTGTCCAGGTATTACATTCTGTGTATGCACTATAGATTCAAATGTATAAAACCATTTAGTTATTGCTGTAAAACATCCAATATGATGAATAATATGATCTAACCACTATTCTTACTTTTGATAGAAATGGCTGATCAAGGCAGGTTTTATTTGCAACTTGAACTCATGGTCCTCTTCATATGGATATGTTTTGTAGTACTGCAAACATGTTCTATGGAGAGAGAATTTCCACAAAGGTCTGTAAATATCAGTGAAGTCCTTGTATAACTTGTATAAACGTGACAACCCAGCTGATCTTACTGTGTGAGGAGGAAGAGACGGTCATAGGGCAAGCCCAGAAATGTACTGCAGGTCACCATTATCTCCAGCAGATGGTGCAGTTTCATTACTCTTACCACTTGTTCTTGCACATCAACCTCTGAGCTAAGAAAATAGCTCTGGTGTAGAATACATAAACAGATTTTTATTATTGGTTCAGAGCATTCAAATACACATTTCAAAAGATGAATCTTGACCTTACCAAGTGGTTTAGAGTTGTCAGTTCTTGCCCTGAAAACCAACATATTAAAAATGAGTCTAGTCTCAGGCACTCTCGCTCAGCGACGATTCATGACCCAAATGCTCCAAACTAAGTAAGTTAATTTTGTAAACATTTATGTAGTTACCGATAAGGTAGTTAATGTAGTCCTTCCTCATTTTGTCCAGACCCATCTCCAGCAGCATGTGGACAGGCGTGAGACCTGTAAGAGACACATGGTCTATCTGCTGATGGTAGGACTGCAGTATGAGTTTACTCAGGGTGCTGGTGCTGTCCCTGTGAATCTGGGAGGAAGAGAAAAACAGAAGAAATGGCGATGAGGACATTACATTTAAAGCATTTAGCAGACACTTTTATCCAAAGCAACTTACAATTACCTCAAGTTATCATAAGCATACAATATTCTTATCAGGGCTAACTGGGCTATACATTTGTCAACATACATTACCTATTAACATATCATTCAACCCTCAAAAGAATTGCTAACAGCCTAAATACCAGCAAAGTACTTAATTTTCTAAGCGCTGATCTAACAGCGCAGATAAGAGGACTTTTTTTTATTTTTTTAATAGAAGGGATAGAGATAGAAGATACAGTAATGCCATAGAGAACATAGTTAGTGGGAGTGTTAGGAGATAGAGAGCTGTACCCACTCTCTCCCTCAGGTGATCCTGCCTGTAATACTAGGATACTCACTATGATTGCAGATCACATCAGATCAATAAGATACTTGTCAGTAGCTGCATCATACCTACCCATGGTTTGACATCACTGTGTCTCAAGGCATTGATAACCAATTTCAGACAGTCTTGAACGTCCTGATATGAGGTAACACCTGTGAAAAGAAATGACGAATGCCAATGATGGTTTTGCTGAGAATGAGAATTTCTGAGGAGGACCCTCAAAAGAGACCCACAACTGGACTCACTTTTTCTCATCCTAACCCACAGCTGTTCTACAAAATCCAGATCCCCTCGTTCCATGAAAGAGTTGAAAATTGACGCGTCTGAATCAGGGTTCACCTTTTGTTTCTGCAGGGAAATACAAAAAGATCAATAACCACACTGTATGCATAATGAGCTTAAGGGCATTTTGAATAAAGGCCTTGGCATTTCACTGCTATCATACCTCACTTGGTTTTGCAGTCTGATCAGTTAGCGTCTTTGCAATATTCTGCAGCTCTGAAATAAAATCAAACAGTATATTACATACTAAACAATAATAGATGTTATGCTAAAGGAATTGTAATACAAGCAAAGCAGATATAGCATGCCTTCAAGGTAGGCCTTGATCAGTTCTACAGCTGGTGTGATCTCCAAAGGCTCCATCCAGTCAGTCTCACCAGTTCTCAAGCCGTCAGCCAGAATCTGACAGAAACAGTCATTTGAAACAGTCATTTGAAACAGTCACCATTGCCCTTAATGCTTACATTACAATTACAGTGAGACCCAAACCTGTAGAAACTCCAACTCTCTGTACATCTGAAACATAGGGCTTCTCATGTCACCACTGGAAACCTTGATATTCTACAAGTGCACAGAAAACAAAGAATTAGCTATACTATATATATATATATATATATATATATATATATAAAATACATAAATA